>JAULJZ010153393.1:0-29421 GCA_032270985.1 Heliamphora pulchella
TTTCTTTCGGCAGTGCGGATATCCTATTCAATCCTAAGCCTGACAATCAGGTCTTCAAGCTTCATTTCCTTCCGCTTGTGTTTTAGATAGTTCTTGAAATTCCTCCAAGACAGTGGCAGCTTTTCAATAATAGCAGCCACTTGAAAGGACTCACTCAAAGTCATGCCATCGACATGAGTCTCATGCAAAATCAGTTAAAGCTCTTGGACCTGGCTGATGACGGTCTTCGAATCCACCATAAGAAGTTTGAGGAATTTGCCGACGATAGATTTCTTCATCCCGGCATCTTTCGTCTTGTACTTCTTGTCGAGTAAATCCCACAATTTCTTTGCCGTCTTCAGCGGACTGTACACGTTATACAATGTGTTGTCCAGATCATTCAGGATATAGTTGCGGCACAAAAAGTCAGCATGCTGCCATGCATCGACTGCAGCCGCTGCCTACCTGTCACCCTCGTTCTTAGACAACGAAGGAGCATCCTCTTGGAGGAACCGTGCCAGATTCAGCGTCGTCAGGTAGAATAGCATCTTCTGCTGCCACCTCTTAAAATCTGTTCCATTAAATTTTTTTGGTTTCTCTCCGTGGCTCACAGGGACCGTAACAAGAATCGGGGCCGGAATAGAGACTAGAATCTGGATCGAAACAGTGGCCACCACAGGGGTAGAAGCAGTAGGGGTAGGGTCCATTCTGTTGTCAGTTTCGATTGCCATAACTGCAAAAGTCGAATTAATACCGAAATAGAATTCAACAGTAAGTTTACAGAGATTTAAAAACTGCAATAACTGTATTAAATAAAAACCAAGTTTATAAAACTTTAAACAGTAAATAAAATACTGTATCTCAAGTTTAATAATCAACAAATTAAAGTATAGCAACAATACTTTAATTAACTAATAACAAAATGAATTCCAGAATTAAAACATAAAAGCTGTTATTCTGTCTTAAGATTGTTAGATTGCAAATTAATTCTGGAATAACAACAATTCGTCGGTTTAATAAAACTCAAACAGCACGAAACCAGCAGTAATTAAATTACAGTAATCTGAAACTAATTTCAGAATAAAACAGAATTAAAATAATCTATTTTTCATTTACAAGATAATCCAGGAAAAATAAGTTATATAGAAATTAAAATCTGACTTTGTTAGCAGATGCAGAAAAAACTGTTTTAAAACAGAAAATAAACTAAGAACAAATTAAAGAAAATGAAACAAGTTTAGTAAAACGAGTACTGTAAAAAAAAAACAAAAACTGGTTTTAAAATCAGTAAAGATTAACCGAACAGAATACTGTTTAACTTTAAGAAATCGAAAAAACAGTACTAAAATTATGGAAGAAAACAAAACCGAAATAGGAAAACCAAATTAAGCTTACAGAACAGTCAAAGAACAGAACGTTGGGATTGAGTCCAGCGTTGAACGATGTGTCCTTAAGACAGAATACGTCATCGCCTCGGTGCTTGCGATGTAGTGGACGTCTGCCTCCAGGATAAAACAATCCCCGTATACAGAGGAAGCACTGCAATCTGTACACATAGCGAACGCTGCAGTGTATGAACTTTCTCGAAAAAATGCAGGCAGTGCGGAGGAATAGAAGTTCGGCAATGGCAGGAAGAAAATCGGATCTCGAAACCGGGTGGTGGCATAGCCTATTTATAGGCATTTGAAGGTAACGGTTCGGTTTAAACCGAACCGACACGGCACCGGTTTGGTCTGTCCCAACGGATGCGAACCAAACCGGACTCCAATGGTCCCCAACCGCCAACTGTTCGGTAATAACGGTAACATTAATTAATTTAAAATTTAAATAATTAAATTTTAAATTCAAAATTTTAACTAAATAAAATTATCGGTAACATTAATTAATTTAAAATTTAAATAATTAAATTTTAAATTTGAAATTTTAATTAAATAAAATTTTCACAAAAAGATAAGGGTTGATCTGAACCCGGGCCCAGCCCGGCCGGTCGGCGGCACGCCGCGCGTGTAGTTCAATGGACCAAGTTGAACTTTGTCCATAACTCATCCCCCAACAAAAGTTGGGATGACCCAAAGGGTCAACTCTTTATCTCCAACCTAGGCTTTATATGCCACCATTAACTTTTATCTCCAACCAATGTGGGATAGCAAAACCCTTTTATAATGCTTGAAAACCCACCATTTTCATTCCCAACCAATGTGGGATGGGACATAGTTACCATCATTTTGCCAACTTCTATGGCACACTTTTGGAGTCAATTTCTTATTCACCCGTTAATAGTTTTGAACGCTACAAAATTCATGATTATTCTACTCATGGAGATAAACAAATTAGAATTTAGAATCATCAAAAAAGATTAATCCAACTCAAAGATAATTAGCTTCAAAATTAGTTAAAAATCATATTTTAATTTTTATTCAAAATCTACTCTTTTTTTCAATAGTATCTTCTTTATCTGAGGTCCTATGCAAGTACCTCATTTGCTTAGAGGTTAAGTTGGCTATGCATGAGGTTTAACTACGGTGCAGTAAGGCACCACTCTGTTGAGTCAGACCACATTTTTCTTTGTCGACACTCCTATAGCTTTAATTATTTTAATATTTTCTTTCCACAACTTAGTGAAAGAGGAGGTTAAGCTTACGCTTACTTGAACTGTTTTCTAATTATTAGCTCTGCCTTTGACATCCACCTCTACGAATGAATGTAGGACGGACAAATATTTGAATTCGGACATAATTAGAGCCTGTTTGGTAGTAAGAAAAAAATATTGATTGGGATAATTTATTTTTCATTTTTTTACAAAAAATTTAGTTAGATAGTTTGGAATTTGTATATCTTTTTTTCTTTGGAAATAATGTGAAAAAATTGGTGAACTTTTTAAAGATGCCAAACAATATAGTTTAAAAGCTATATATTTTTTTATATCCAAACAGAACTTAATTAGTGGGAGATTGATTACAGAAGGAGAAAATTCTAAAGCCTGATTAGATATGATTCTCATGAATGTATACAATCTTTTAAGAGAAAGGGAGAAAGAGTTCACATATAAAAACAACTATAACATTATTGTCACACAAAGATTGTGATTCTTTATTTATAGCCGACTGGGAAGAGATCAGAGGGCTATAGAGAACACAGCCTTTCAATTGGAGGGCCAGGATCCAGCGATTTCCGCAAGCTTGTGTTTGGCCTAATTTTTTTTTTGTAGACTTTTTGATTTTTTGGTTTTTTTGTAAAAAAATAAATATAAAAAGATGTAAAAAAAAGTCAATTAATTACAGTGAAAGGTCAAATAAATAGACTTTTTAAGAAATTTTTAAACAAAAAAATGAGTTATATATATTGATTTTAACTGTTACATATGCATACTGTATATAATACAATGTATTGGTTATTATGAAAACAAAGCTAGGGAATTGTTAAGGCCAACCACTCAGGCATCCCCTTATGCTCTTTTTTATTTTTACATAAATACTACAAATTCTACAATTTTAGAAAATAAATTTAAGAATTTATTTAGAATTCAAAATGAATGGTTCACATTCCCTTAGGCTATGTTTGATTTACTGGATTAATAATTGGGGAATATATGATTCCACATGATAATTTATTCCACACTACAAGAAAATGAATCTTTACCAATGCTATAATTCGATGCAGAAACTTCGAACCGTCGGTAATTCTATTTGGTGACGAATTTATAAGTCGTTGATCCCCTGTCTGTGAAGTCAATCCCGACGGAAGTATACATCGTCGCCGAAGATATCTTTACCGACATACTTTACGTCGCCAACTGTATACCTTTTCCGACGAGCATTTCGTTGCGGATGGTTATCCTTCACTGACAGAGAATATATTCGTTGCTAATAGTATACCTTTTGCCGACGACTATCTCGTCGCTAAAAGGACTTATGGCAACGAATAATTTATTTGTCGGTAAGAGTACAAATGAAATAAATTGTTTATATTTATTTTAGAATTAGTTTTTTTCACCTGTAAATATATATAAAATAAACTTGTATAATCATAGACAATTTCAAAAAATCTATCGTCAATTTCATTCAACAAAAATATTCAAATCATAACATTATCCACAAAATACCGAAACTAAATAAATATTTTTTAAACAAAATATTAAGCGTATTGCAAGTATTCATCTAAATGATATAATTATATCTCTCATATTGTCATTTAAGATAGTAAATAAACACTTCATCACTTCAAAACATCATTGCTATCCTCCATCAAGTATCTGTTACAAAAAAATAATACATATTATTAAACACACATAAATCAAACATTAAACTTAATTCAAACAATAAACGTTAAATTTATAAGTTCATTTTTCATTGTATAACTAGATATTATATTGAAGTATTGATTGCTTCTACAAATTTCTTTAGTCTATGATGATATGCCAACAAAAGTTTTCATATTATTGGGTGATTAAATTACAGTGTTGACCCTTGATGGCATTTTTACGGTTACTTTGTGTTTCTAGTTTTACAAAAAAAAAAAAAAATTGCTACTTCTCTAACCAGAAGTCCTATTTATTTACGTATCATTTGTTTCCGCAAGTTTATTTAGTCTAGAGGCATGTGTTAGAAGTGGTTTTGGGGTCATTCAATGGGTAACTTACAATTTTGACCGTTGGCGGCATTTTTACAGTTACTTTAAGTTTTTAGTTTTACAAAAATCTTTCTAATTCTGTAACCAGAATTCCTATTTAAGTACCGTTTGTTCACGCAAGTTTCTTTTGTCTAGAGTCACATGTTAAAATTGGTTTCGAGGCCATTCGGTGGGTAAATTACAATTTTAACTGTTGGCGGCATTTTTACGATTGCTTTAAGTTTCTAGTTTCAAAAAAAATCTTTCTAATTCACCAACCAGAAGTCCTAGTTTTACAAATTTATGTTGAACAAGTAAACTTAATGTTATAAATTGAAGATTGTCTAGGCTCGATATATTTACCAAGATGAGCTAGATCTATCACTGCTAGTGCTACGCTTGGACGATATAACCTCCATTTGTCGCGTCATGAATTCTTGAAAAGCCTCAAATCTTTTTACTATTCTTTTCAATTTTCACTTCTTGTTGTTTTATCATTTTTTCTTGGCTTTTGATCGTATCTTGTTGACTTTGAGTCAACTTGTTCAATATTTCTACCTGGTCTTTCAGACTTTGGACCTCTCGGTGAGATGTAGCAGTTGGGATGGCAGATGATAACAACTTTTTACTAATCCCAAAACCTTTCAAATATCTTGAGCATTTTCCTAGCACATCCATAGCCATCTGTTCCTATGTGATATATAGGTGCTTCTTCGGATTTTGACGCATCCTTGAGCAACCTTTCAAACGCCGCCTATAATGTTTTGAAAAAGATAAATAATTAGTAACCAAGAAAAACTTACATATGTAGTAGTTCTTGAAAATGATAAACAATTAATAACAATAAATAAACCTTGCACAAATCAACACACACACACACACACACACCCATATATATACACTTACATGCAATTCACCACATATTGGATCTACGCAACCACCTTTCCTCTTGCTCTTATGAGAATCCTCGAAAAAATCTGAGTTGTGGAGCTTCTCACCACCATTGTTCTTTGCTTAATTCAATTACTTAATGAAGTTAGAACATATGTTATAATTGATATCGTCCATTTTGTTTTAAAGTTCCAAACATCACCTTAATCGACATTGCGGCAAGAAATGATCTAGATTTAATTGTGTGGTTGAATGGTAACTGAGATTGATTCTGTTCGTTTATCTTTGCTTGGGCCTGAAAAGTAATCTCGTGAGTATAAGTTACATATTGTTAATACTATTGTAATTAGAATTGTAAAAAACTTACGATGTGTTTCTCATATGTCCAAACAAACATTATTGAACATGTAGTTCTAATCTTCTTCGGCAGGAAACATTGTCGGCAAATGTGTTTTTTCTTGTAATGCCATGAGATTAGTAGTAAATGAATTATTAATATTATATTCTTTAAAATATTAAATATTCTACATCTTATGGGATTAGTTAATGACCACATAATCTCCTACCACTTTTTGCATTCAAACAAAGAAAATACAATCCCGTAATATATGTAATTCAATCTCGTGTTGAATTTGATCAATTAAACATACCATTAGAGTGTAATGCAGACTAAACTCGAGGTAGATATATATATATATATGGTAATTTTTGCGCATTCCCACTATGTATATGTTTGTCTTGATTTTAATTTCAAGTAGATTTTTCCTTATTCCATCACGTTTTATTTCATTTTGTTTCTAATTATATTAATTAAATATATTCCTATAAATAAATACATATATAAAGCTTATTTATTTAAAATATAATAAGAATAAAATAAAAAAATATTATATTTATTTTTATTTTTATTATCATCTGTTATATATTTTAAATTGTAATTACTCCTCGATCATTTGCCCTTTTATATTAAATCATCACAAACATACTTTTAATAGGAGTGTAAAAAGGACCGACTTAACCAGCTATGAGCCTGGGCCTAGCCCTACCCAAGTTCACACGTTCACGCCAATTATCAGTTTGAGCCAGCCGAGCTTTTGGGGGGAAGGCTGCGCCGCAGGCTTGAGCTTTTGGGTTTTTGTTTTAAGAAAATATTAAAAACTTAAAATAATATTTTTCACACTTCTATACATGATAAAAAAAAAAAAAAAGAATGACAACGATTAAAAAGTATTAGAATATTTTTTTAGAAGAATATTTTTGAAGAAAAAATAATGAGAATTATAAAAAAAAAAATTAGTAGAATGTTTTTTAGTAGAACGTTTTAAGAAAAAAATATAATGACAATTATAAAATAAATAGTAAGATTTTTTAGTAGAATGTTTTTAGAAGGAAAAAAGAATGACAACAAAAAAAGAAAATTAGTAGGATTTTTTTAGCAGAATGTTTTTCGAAGGAAAAAAAAAAAAGAATGACAACTATAACAAAATATTCTACTATTTTTGGTACTAGGATATTTTTAGAAGAAAAAATAATGACAACTATAAAACATAGTAGAATATTTTTTAGTAGATTAATTTTAGAAGAAAAAAAATAATGAAAGTTAAAATATTGTTTTAGTATTATTTTTTTATGATAGTAGTAAAACAAAATTTTATTTTTTGTTTCTTTTTTTTTTCTTTTCTTTTAGGGTTTTCTTGGCTAAGGCTTGTGCTAGGTTTTGCAATTGAAAAACTAGGCCCGGCCCAACTTAGGGGTTGTGGGCTCAAGCTATTTTCAAATTTGAACCAAGCTGCTATAGGGCAGGCCTCGGGCAACCCATCGTCCTCGAACCAATTTTTCACCCCTAAGTCTAATATCATTGCCTTTAGAATTAACAAAATTACCCTATTTTAACCTTGTCGATGATATTGTCGTTCCCACCTGTTCCCACCTCAACCCAATAAAATAAGAGTTGGGCCGAGATGTCTTAAACCCATCTTTGTTCCATCCCATTGTCATTCTTAACTTTCGGCACCTATTCCATCTTTAAAAAAAAAAACCATCAAAGTCACCCAGGTAGAACCAAAAAATGTGTTTGGGCGGGGCCAAAGCATGCACATAAAAAATTATGGTAGTTTTTATCATTATTATGGTATTAATTAATTATTATCTAAACTACTATTTTAAGTCATTGTGTAATTATTTGGTGAGAATTTTAATAATAAATTAAATGGGTATCTTTTTAATGTTGATAATAAAAAAATAAAAAGAAATAACATTTATGTACCTCTTATTTTAAATAAAATAAACTTAATAGAATATTAATGTATTGTGAGAACTTGTTGAAATCACCTCATTAAATTTTTTGAGATATTTCAATATATGTTGTAAAAATACTTATTAACTGTAAGACTCAAAATAATTGTAAAGAATTTGGAACCCCATCCACCATAATTGTTTTAGTTTTATATTTTTGCTTCGCATTATCATAGTATTGATCAAACACCACTTACATTTTTTTCTTTGTTGCCATTTTATCTGTGCTATTTTTATATTCTAACTTGATAAGATGTCTCACTGGACGTGTCAAAAATTGTTAACCAAATAGAAATCCTTTCTTCGATATCGACTGAGAATTATACCACTAATTGTGTTGCAGTTCAATATCTTGTTTTTGAACTTCGTTAGATACGAAAATAGCCAATTAAACCAAAAAATTGTGGCAAAAAAATAAAAATCGAAAGCTAATAAAAAGAGATTTTATTAATCTTCATGATAATAAATACAAAGATACAAAAAAAAATATTGTCATTAACTTACAATTATTCGGCAAATGTTGACTACTCCTTGAAAATCTTTGAAGAAAAAACCTACATCACGCTACTTTTACGACTTAAGTTAAATTACTCTTAAAATCAGATAAAATTCATTAATAAATTGATGGAGTAAAATTGTGTTTATAATGAAAGCAATACACATTTATTTATAAAAAAAACTTACATAAATAACTGCCGATAATTATCTATATAACTATTCTAATCAAGTAATGCTCCAACAATGCTAAGTGTCCTTCAGTTATAACTTTCATTAACCGCCATGCGAGTTTTTAATTGTCACTTATCATTCTTCAAAATATTTCACTGAGCCTTGTAAAAATCGAAATGACATTTGAACAGAAAATAATATCCTCAATAAGAATTATAAATTATGGTGTAAACAGTAAGAAATGAGTGGGGGAAAAAATGAAGTAATATATATACAAACAAAACCAGATCAATGCATGAGCTTTATCCACAAGAACACAAGGAGAATGATTTAGTGCCTTAATCTCCCATAAGAGTGTCAGTATTTGTTTCAAAGAAGAAAAATCACTATCTACAAATTGGTGGCAACAAGCCACGCATAAAATAAGTCTCAACGATTCTCTACGAACAGAACATTCTTAATACTAAGCCCCAAAAATGAGAGGTACAAAATGACTCATCCAGCAAAAGGTAGATTCCCAAAAAATAGTTTTCAGTCTCGGTAAAATGCTTGAAAGAAGAACAAAGCTCCAGTTCAAACCGACGAGTCTACCCCTTCAACTTGTTGTCGTGCAAGGTATCTTTCCCTTCGTTCTTTCTAAAAAGTTGTTAAGAGAATCGAAAAGAGATGAGAATGAGATAATCCTAAATCGAGAAAATTGTACACGGAAAGAAGTTCATTAGTTCTGAAATCTAGCTCACCCATTCGTCTATGACAAGTCCTTCACCCGCAATCTTCGGGCCTGGATGCTCTGGGGGTTTCTCGTGATCCTCAAGTGCAGCCTCGGCCTCGGCCAGTTGGCGCCTCAGTTTTTCAAGAGCCTTGAAAGAGTAAGTAGGCAACAATCTCATGAATTAGCATATTATATAACAACCATAATAGCAAGGGCACGAATGCGATGGCGTTTGTATTTGGCATGTATAGATGTACTTACAGGGGTGGGATGATCCACATCAAGAAAAACAACCCGCAATATCTGTTCTACTGCCACTAGATCCTTTTGTTCATCAAACTACAACAAGGACAATAGTCGCAGTGTAAGAATTTTAAACAATGATATCATAAAGCAGATTTTAAAGAGCCAATGACTAAGCTTCAGATAGAAAGTTTTTATTTTATTATTGTTCTTTCTTTTCCTCGGGGAGGGTGGGCAATTTAGCAAAAACAAGAAGAAACGGATTATAAAAGGTGCAGAGAAAGCTGTGCGTACACCCAACAAAATCAGTCAAGCAACTCAAAACTTTTAATTGGAACTATATCCCATGAACCAATTTCAAACAATCAATTAGTTACTTGTCTGTCAACATTCACGATCAACTCCAGTCACTTCAACCAGTCAGCTGTCAATATCAGCCATCAAGTAAGCCGAGTGCTCTCCAATTCAATGAAGTTTAATTATAAAGCACGACAACTATTTCAGTAACATGAAAAGTAGAGAAAATCTCACACAAGTCATTTTTCTATTCATGGTTGTACCCTGAATGTAATGATTGACTTTTTAATGAACGTTTGCACTGCTGGAAAACCCCTTCAACTCATAACATTTCAGATACCTAAAGTGGGTAGTCACCATAGATTTGGTAAGAAATTGACTAGAAGCAAGGATATAAGTAAATGCAACCCATTGACAACTTTATGACCAAGATCGGAAGACTTAAAAAGTTCAAACCCGCACGAAAATTTGACAGTATCTAGATCAGCAATTCAAAACATGTTTATCGTTATAAAAGTCAAGCATAGCAATGAAGCAGAAATATTAAGAAAGGTGTGTGAAACGCACAAGTTCAGGCGCATAGTCCATGGCTCCTTTCACCTTTAGACTAACAATTTTAAACTTCACTTTGCTCTTCCGATCCAATTTCTTTTCATTGTCCTCTGGATGCTCCACAAACTTGAATACTAGAAGATCCATCCATAACCACGAAGTGAAAATTGTTAAAATCAAGTCAAAAGATAACAATGACAGAAATACATTTGTACTTCTGTATGCGTGCAATTAGTAGAGGACAAATTATAACATTCTATACACGTATTTACCAAATGTACAAAACAGCACAAAATTAAACAAGAGTTATTACCAGTTGCTATGAGACTCTCTCCAGGAGAAAGAATAGCCCCTGGAGGACGCATGAAACAGCTCTTTGGTGCAGTTGTTTGAAACTAAAGGAACAGAAATAAACCATGCATTAATCAGGTAGAAAGGTAATAACAAAGAGTTTATTATATATTAATAAAATGTCAAATAGGCTTAGTTTGCTTTGGTTTGGTTTGGTAATGTCACATAGGGTCTTATAAACAAGGACATAAAGGAAAATCGTTATTCAATTCATATTGCCATCATCAGCATCTTAGAACTGAAAACTACAAGTCATGGATGGAAAGAAATTTAGAACTTTGGCCATACCTTGAAAGCTACATAAGACTTGCTTGTATTTTTAATCTTGATAGCACTCTGCACTTGCTTCCCGGGTTCATCTTGAAAACAATATAGAAGATAAAATAATAAATTGTCAGAGATGACCAACTAAACCAGCAAAAAAGGCTAAGAAATAGACAATGGGTGTTGGCATTCTTCTTCCTTACCTGCCATACCAATGCAGAGAGAGAGAGAGAGAGCATATTTCATAATCAAAATCATCAGATATGTAAACAGGAAGATTTTCAAAATTAACAAATCTGGACGAGAAGACAAGCATAAATGCAATAAATTATCGCATGCAAAAAGCCTTGATTAATTGGGTAAGAAAGATAGGAGTTTGTCCATCACAATGACATATAAAGGACAATTTGTCTTATACCTAACATTTAAGTGTCCCTTTTTCTTTGATGAGCAGAAAACCACTAAAAAGTATCAAGTCCAACCCATATATGTGGATGTTGAGGAACAGGAACAGGAACGGACTTGGAATTTTAAGCTAGGGGTGGCAAACTTATAGACTAATAAAAATTGTAAAAGAAAATATGAACTACAACATTAATTTCTACTGACCTAAAAAAATAATAATAACATCAAAACATTTATAAATAAGCATGTTTATTCTATTCAATACGAGTACAAAAGAAAGAAAAATTAAATCAATCATCTACTTAAAATGAGGCATCTTGAGTTGTGCTCAGTGCTCTCTTATCATAAAAGGCGTCTATTATGGAACCAATACTAAAATCCCTAGCAATGTCTTTGTCAATGAAAGTGATTAACTTGATAAAAAATCATCCTCCATCCTACTGTGCAAAAATGCACGTTCTATTGTATTTGTTGAACCTGATAAATTCAATACAAGACGAATCAATCTATCAATATGAGGATAAACTGTGAGTTATTTTTTCCAACACTTCACACAACTCAAAACTTGTTGACAAGTTTTGAAACTCAGGATGTTTAAGTAGAATACATATCAAGAAAAATAAGAAATTACATATTCTTGTTCTAGGTCTTTGAAATAGCTAGAGATTAGTACGGTGTCTTTGAGATAGCAAGTGATTAGTACAACTGGAATAGGAAGTAGCGCATTTAGAATCATTTAATTCAGCTATCATTAACCATGTATATTGTTATAAAAAAAAGGTTCATGCATGGTCTAATTTGACAAACCTATGAACAAATTAATATAAAGGGTGACAAATTATTATTTTTAAAAAAAGGTGGCGAAATTATATAATTTAGAGAAAATTAAAAGATAATACAGTAAGAGTACTTTTTAAAATCATAGCGGGGGCAACCGCCACCAATTTTCCCCCATGGGTTCATCCTTGTAACGAGGAAAATACAAGCCAAATAAATCATCCAAACAGCTGTATAAACAAAGAGTTAAGGAGAACATGGTGACACCACAACTCCAATCCATGATAAAGAAAAAGAATAGGAGAAGTGACCATTGCATGACAATTCTACGTGTAACCAAAGTAACCTCAACTGTTGGGTTTCTAGGAATCGAAAGGTATAATAGATTAGCTAAACGATGAAAAATTTTTACCAAAGACGAAAATAAACAAATAAGCAAAAATCCCAAATAGGGGGCAAAAGATATAAAATCAACCCATAATAGTCTCTGTATATATTCGTATAATGTCAAGGATAGATGTATATATATAGAGATTGAGGGAAAAAAAATTCCGAGACAAGTTTCTAATATTAACCAAACAATTGAAAATTCGGAAAAATGATTATTCCCTACATGATATTTTTCTAGAAAAATTATTTCCAAATTCTATTTTTCAATGAAACAAACAACCCTACGCCTTTACCAAATCAAACTAAACATTTGTCTCAATCAATTTGGGTCGACTAAATAAATTATTTTACGCTATTCTGCTCTGTTAAAGGTCATATCTTCAATTAGTTTCAATAAATTTAAACCTTAGGCCTTTGAATTGAAAAAATAGACGAGCATAGTTAAAATTGTGCTAAGATGACCTCTATTTCTAATTCCAAGGGCAGATCGTATGGTGCCAATAACTGGATAAATAGATCAATTAAATTCTTAGTGCATTTGATATATTTCATTCTCCTACCATATTCCTTAGATTTGGCTAAAGAGGAATCAATTGGAGAAAAAGTAAATCCATTTAGCTAACCTAAAATAACTGGGATAGAGGACTATTGATTTGAACTGAGGAGTAGTCGTCCTATTTACTAGATGAACTTGGAAGAAAGAGTTCTATAATTTATAACCTACCTTTAAAGAGATATAGCAATCTATTTATATTAATAAAGTAGGACTACAGAAAAAGAAGAAAACAAATTCTCAAATCAAGCCATAATCAAAGAAATCCTAATTTCTTAATGTTATGATTCCAATAACCAAGCCATAATCAAAGAGATCCTATTTTTCTAATGTGTTGCTTCTAATATTCCCCCTAAAGTTGGAACAAAGATGTCAATCAAGCCCAACTTGACAATTGATGACCGAGCAAAGATGGTATCACAAACTTAGTGAACATATCTGCAGTCTAATCAGATGAAGAGACAAAGGAGAGAGTTAGAGTGTTTGCTAGAACTTTTTCTGAATAAAGTGAATATCCACCTCTATATGCTTGGCCCGTTCATGAAGAACTAAATCAGAGGCAAGCCTAATGGCAAATTTATTGTCACAAATCAAGATGATTCTTTTTTCTCAAAGCCTAGCTTCGCAAGAAGAGATTGAAGCCAATGTATATCACAAGTGCCTTGAGCCATAGCCCAATTCTGGGCCTCAGTCGAAGATCTTAAGATAACTGCTTGCTTCTTAGTTTTCCATAATATAACATGATGGCTGTAAAAAGCACAAAAACCAGATGTATCGTCGATTAGTTTTCGACCCAACATAATCAACATCAGTAAAGCACGAAAAGCCAAATTAAGTACTAACTGAGAAGAATAAACAAAGACCCGAACAGATCTTCAAATACCTCAAGATATGAAAAACTACATCCAAATAAGTCTTGTGAGGCACATGCATAAATACATTGATTGCAAAAGTCAAGTCAGGTCGTGTATTTGTCAAGTAAAGGAAGTAACCAACCAAACATAAATACGTAGATGGATTAGGAACTAACTCTCTAAATTCAGCTGAAAGCTTAAGATTTGGATTCATGGCAGTAGAGGCTAGCTTACACCCTAACATGCTAATATCCTAAAGGAAATCAAGAACGTTTTTTCAATGAGAAAGAGATATCCCATGATAAGAATGGGCAACCTCAATACCGCGAAAGTACTTGAGGGGGCCCAAATCCTTAGTATCAAAAACTCTGCCAAAATCCTTTTTTACCTAAGCAATACCTGATGTATCATCTCCAGTAAAAATAATGTCATCAATACATATTAATAAAATGATACGTCGACCACCAGTTCGTCGACGAATAAAATAAACGTAATCAGAGTGACATTAGATAAAAATCCATATATAAGATAACTTTACTGAAACTATTAAATCACGCCCTCAATGACTCCTTTAATCCATAAAGAGACTTATAGAGGTGGCATTCCTTCCAAAATACTCCCTCTAAGCCCGAAAACCCAGCGGAGGACTCATATAGATGGTTTCAAGTAAATCGCCATAAAGGCACTTGACATCTAATTAGTGAAGGGGCAACAATGAGAAGCTATCAAGGACACCAGAAGACGAACAATAGTCAACTTAACAACAGGGGAAAAGGTAGCACCAAAAAATTTTCCAAGAACCTAGTAAAATCTTTGGCCACAAGACGAGCCTTATGATCCACAGAACTATCAGCTAAGTACTTCATACTAAAAACCCACTTACATCCCACAGTCTTCTCGCCAGAGGATAAGCGCACAACCTCCCATGTATGATCAGATTCCAAGGAATCCATTTCGATTTGCATGGCGGTGAGCCACTTGGGGTTCTAAAGAGAGTTAGACATTAACCGGGGGATAAACACACTCAATCTTGCTAAGAAAAACGTGATAAGAAGCTGAAAGGCCATCATAGGAGACATGTTGGGAGATGAGATTATTAGTATTGCTAAGCCAACCATATCGAAAAAGGAGTCTACGATTACGAGAGGGATAACGAGGAGTAGATATATAAACAAAAGGAGAGGAATTATCTTAATCTGAATCCAAAGAGATTTATGGCAGTAAAAGCGGACAGTGAGGATGGCGAGAATACATCTGCCAGGGAAGGGAAGGTCGGGGGATGGACCGGTCCATCTTGAAGGTAGAGTCAAAATTAAGAATTAGACGAGCACTCGCAGAGGGAACCACCAAGGAATGATAGAAAAAAAAGATTCCTGGACAGTTGATTGGGATGGACTGCCATAGAATGGAGTACCCTCTTAGAAAGTGACATCAAGAGAGTTAAACATGTGGTGAGACACTAGATCATAACAAGGCTATTGGACATAAACGAATATCCAAAAAAAATTAATAGATTTATTATCCAGATTAATATGAGTAGGACAATGATTCTAAAGGAAAAAAATATAGCCAAATACTCGAGGTTGAAAAACCTAAAGGGAAGCCAAACCATGTAGAATACAACTAGGAGTGCGATTAATAAGGTAAATGATAGTAAGGACAGCCATGTGCCAATAAGACATAGGGACATACATGCTACAAAGAAGGCAACGAGCAACATACATAATATGAAGGTTCTTGCGTTCAGCAACCTTATTTTGTTTGGGGGTATAAGGACAAGTGAGTTGTTGCAAGATACCCATCTAGATAAGGCGAGAGCGGAAGGCATCAAAGATGTACTCGTCACTATTATCAGATCATAGCTGGCGAACAACAATATGAAACTACGTTTTACCATTTGGAGAAACTGAATAACAAAGGGTAATGCATCTGGGTTTTTTCAAGAGATATACCCATGTATATTGAGAATGGTCATCAATAAAGATCGCATAATAACGATAGCTAAACAAAGCAACAACCGGAGGGTCCCCATATATCTGAATGAATAAGATCAGACATACTAGACACACGATGCATACAAGGAATATAAGTGGTGTAAAATGTTTAGAGAGTTCACAAACCACAAATTGAAATTAGTATTCTTACAAGCTTTTATTAAGAAAATAACAAACACAAATACTAAAAATTGGCATGTCCTAAACGAGCATGTCATAAGGTCAAAGCGTGGAGAGAGAAGACGGGAGATGTAGAATCTGGTAACATAGTGGCTTGAAGACTTGATGATGGTAAAGGTGATAGTGGCGGTGCCCCAAAGTAGTACAGTCCATCGCATTCATATCCCTTGCAAAAATCTTATTCGAATTCAAGACTTAAAGCAAACAATGAGAATGTAAGAAAATTATAGCACAATAAAAATTTTTAACAAGATGACTAGCAAATAAGAGATTAAAGGCAAAATTAGGGACATGAAAGATGAAGGAAGGTAATATCAGGAGAAAAAAATACAATACCCTTATGACGAATACATGAGATAGAGCCATCAACAAGGCAAATAGTTTGATTAGTAGAAAGAACAGAGGAAGAAAACAACGACAACTCACTAGTCATATGATCATTGGCCCAAAATCGAGAACCCAAGTAAGTTTTGCAGATTGAACACATAAAACAGTAAGAGTACCCGTGGCTAGGATAGCAATGGGAATCTAAGAGATTCGCTCAACCAGAGTAGTAAAAGAACCAAGCTACTCCTTAAGGTGAACAATCTAAGATTGGAGATGACTAAAGTCAGAGAGGATAACAAATAACCTTTCCAACCAAGGAACGAGATTCAAAAGTAACAGCAAAGGTCATTTAATCAGATAGGAAAGGTGGCAGGGACAAAAGGTGGAGCAGGCTGGATCAGTCGATGATGACGTTCCTCACCATCAATAGTAACAAAGGTTTTATATAAAGAGGGCATGAGAGATGTGTTCATAATATGAACGCAAAGAGACTTGAATTCAGGTTTCAAACCCATCAAGAATTAATACATATGTTAACGATTGAGCCTTTTGACCACTATTGAGGTTGCTGCTTCAGCAGGGAAAAAAAATTAAGGGTTCATATTGGGCTAACTCTTCATAGCGACACTATAAGTAGCAAAAAAACACTGCCACAGGAAATCCCAAAGCTTCTTAAGATGCATGTGAGATACCCAGACATAACTCAAAAATGCAGGCATCATTACGGGCATGTGCATGCATCTGTGTTAGAGCTTACCATAACCGAGGAACCGTGTCATGATACATGAACTTTGGTAGACATGTTTCTCCAAAGAGTTGTAAACCCAACTCAAGATGGTGCGATTTCAATATCCCATTACATATATTTAGGATCATTCTCGCATGTTGGTTGCTCAGTCGCCGCAGCCAACTAACTAGACTTTCCTTTTCCTCCAAGAAGTCGGAGATATCAACTCTAAGCAACAAAATTTTTGCCATTCAACAAGATACTGGTAATGCGACGAGTAGGTGTAGGTTGAGAAAGAGAAAAGTCGGATTAAGACAACATAGGCACACGCTTGTAGCTAGATTTAGTCATATTGCCAAAAAACATAGCCGGAGAAACAACAACAGAACCACAAACACTACTAACGGAAAATTCTAGCAGCACCCAAACAGATATGAATAGCAAAAGAAAGTAGTTATCACATCATTAAATCAAAAATGGAGGATGAACTAGCGAGGGGTCAATCAAACCAAAGAGATGAGGTCGACGGGCAATAGCGACTCCAAAAATTTTAGTAGGTGAGATCATTCACAAAATTAGATCTCCATTTAATATAATGGTTTATTAATTTATTATCGTATTTATAAAAAATAAAATATAGATAAGTCTTTTTTATATATATATGTTTATTTGTTAGCTTATTCTAAATATTTATTGGTTGTTTAAAAGAATTTGACATGTTTTTTTTTTAAGATTTTCTATACAATAACAATTTTTTTGTTTGGAGAATAAAATTTTAAATTGAATATTATTTCATCATTTTATTCTCCCATGTTGCTCCTGAGATTCTTATCTAAAGACAGAATAAGCTACTTATGCTACTTAGCTTTAGCTAATTTTTGTCATAAATTTTAATGGCTTATTTAATAACTTATAAACTAATAAATCACTTAACTAAAACTAAACATTTTTCACTTATTTTGTTGGATAATTTTTTTTGAACTAATTATTACTTAATTACATTGTTTGGAGAAAAAATATTCAATGGTTTTATTTTTTTATTGGGGTCAATTGCATTTTTTAGTGAGGTCAATTATAGATTAATCAAAAAATAAAATACTATAAAAAAATTCCAGTGAGGTCAATTGACCCCACCCACTAAAGGGTGGCGCCACCCCTGCCGACGGTTAAAGGTCGATATCGCCGACAAGGGGTCGACAACCAAAGGCGTCGACAGTGAAGAGGAGAGAACTAGGTTGGGGTGATCAAACCAGAAGGGAGGTGCAGGCGACAAACCAAAAGGGGGCTCGACATTGAAAAATAGCGAACCAGGAAGGGGCAACGGCAACGATTGTCCATGGTGAGGGGATCATCAACGGTGAGGGAGGGGCGACGGCGAGGTGTGGTGACAACGAGGGGTGGCGACGACGCAAGGTGGTGAGGGTGACGAGACCAAGGTTTCAGTGACTGCAGGAGAATTAGGGTTTTGGATTTTTTTTATTTTGGCTCTAATATCAAAAAGAGTTCTATAATTTTTGACATACTTTCAAGAGATATAGCTATCTATTTATATTAATAAAGTAGGATTACAAAAAATGAAAAAAATAAATTTTCAAATCAAGCCATAATCAAAGAGATCCTAATTTGCTAATTTGTTTCTTCCAATAGGACTAAGGTATAATTTCCTTGTGAAGTATTTTGGAAGAAAATCCATTTCAGGCCCAAATTTGGCCCACCAATGGAGAAACCAATTGGGAGTTTCTTGTTTCATGAGTTCAGGACATAATTGGAAGAATCATGAATTCTTCCTTTTTGAATTATTGTAATAAAATCAAAATGCACGAGTCCATGCCTAAATATAATCCCAATAAAAATGTTTAATAATAATTCCATGAAATTGAAGAGTCCAGATTTTAAAAATGTTTTTTCTTATTAATGTCATGCAAAGGCATGATGCTAATAGTGAGCATTGGAAAGCCAACTTTATTGATGGCTTACTCAATCTTTTTGCTGAAAAATAAGAAAACACTGACGAAACAAAAATAATGGCCTCACAGTTTCTTATCACCAATACATTTATGGAAAATTAGTTACAAATACCTTACAAGTAGGATTATCTCTCTACAATGATTTAAAATTGCAACATATAATCTTACATAAAGGAAAGAATTAGGTGATTTTGTGAGCAATTAGCTTACAAGTCTCCTATTAAATTTTCAAGCCAAGGAAGTCCACAAAATCTTGTGGTAGGGCACCATCATAAGTCTTCTTCTAACAAGAAAAAAACGAACAAACCCCATAAGTCTTCAAAAAAGAGACCAAAATCATCTAATGCCACACCTAATAAAGGTAACAAAAGAAAAGAGAAAAAAATAAAGTAAATGCAAAATGTTATAACTGTGGAGAAATTGATCTATTATGCAATTAAGTGGAAGACAAAAAAAATTACTAGCCTCCAAACCAGCGAAGTCCTTAATCCTTGTGGCTCAATGATATAAAAGTATACTTCAGTTTTTCTGATGCAGAAGAACCTTCAGAAAGTAGAGCTAAAGAAATTAATGACATTGAGTCAAAAAGTTCTCCTAATAATAATATTGAACAAGAAAATTGTCCCAATAGTTGTTCTACTTCTAATAATTGTTGGAAGATCATTGTTGAAATGAACTGTCTTAGTATCAATGTTTTGACAAACCAACAAAAATCTTTAATAGATCAATTTCTAGATCTCCAAATGAAATACAAATTAATTGAAACTTTTCTTGCTCAATTTCAACAACAACAATCATCCTCTGAACAATTAATTGATGTAATTCATTATAGGATGCAAGAGTCCTTAACCGTCTTGAAAATAGTCACTGCAAATTACAAGAATAATTTGAGTATATTGTTTATTATAGTCAATGAGATATTCCTTGAATAAGTAACTTGAATAATCAGATGCGAGTACCCCTGTTTGATGAAGGGTGGATAATTCAGTTTTTCTTTTATCTTATGGATTTCTGCATCAGTTTGGCTTTATTAATTTTTAATAATCTCAATTCTAATTTTATCTCATTGACTTCTCTGTGAAGAGCAGTCAGTTTGGTTGGTTTTGCCTCTTGACTACTATTTTTAAGACAATTAAGGACTTCCCACGTGCTATAATGACTAATAGGAATTAATTGTTCAGAGGATGATTCCTAATGCTGAGATTGAGCAAGACATTTTAATTGTTTTGTATTTGATTTGAGAAACTCTGTCTGTGTAGTGCTTAAAGTCTTATTCTCATACAATCGGTCTCAAATCTGGAGAAAAGAGGGTTGTGTGTTAGGTAACTGACAACGAGCACGTCAAAAAATCCGCCAAATCTCTATGAACATGAATCCAAATAATTTACATGTCAATGCTAGGGCATTCCCTTTAAGCGATGCGTTGCACCTGCCTTCAGGCATTTCGAAAAATGGGCAAAGGTCACATCGGCCAGGTAAAGAAGTTAGCCCGTGATTATAGGCTTACATTAACAACTTGGAATATAAGAACCTTCACATGTAAAACAATGGAATTAATTGATATTATGATTAGAAGGAAATTAGTACAGCGAATTTACATGAGACTAAATGGGTAGGGGAGAAATTAAAAAAAATAAATAATACAGAGTATAAAATCTATTATACAAGGAAAGAGAGACATGGAAATCGTGTAGAAATAATAATAGTAGCTAAACACCTTCAAAATAATATAGTAACAGTCACACGAAATGGAGATGGGATAATTTTAATTAAACTTTTGATTGGAGAAACCATAGTTAACGTGATTAGTGCCTACGCACCTCAAGTAGGATTGAATAATCATATTAAAAGACAATTTTGAGATCAAATGGATGAAAGGATCCAAGAAATACTAGTAAGAGAGAAAATAATTATAGATGGAGATTTCAATGGACACGTAGAAAACAAGAGACAAAGATATGAGAAGGTTCATGGGTGATTTAATTTTGGTGATCGAAATGAGGCCAGATAGAGGATCCTAGATTTTACAGTAGCATTTGATCTTATGGTAACCAACACTTTCTCTAAAAAGAGAAAACACTTAATAACTTTTAAGGGTGGGTCTCATAAAAATCTAATACATTATTTCCTTATTAAAAAAATAGACTGCCTAATATGTAAAGATTGCAAGGTCATTCATAGAGAGAGCTTAACATCACAACATAGAATTGTGGTACTAGATATTCACATTAAAAGGCAACATAAAGCAAGAAAAGAAATTAGAATCCCACGAACTAGATGGAATTTTAGAGTTGAGAAATTAGAGATTTTTAAGGACAAAATATGTAATGAAAGAAGGTGGAATTTGGAAGAAGACGCTAATACTATGTGGAGTACAATAGCATAATACATTAAAAGCATATTGAAAGAAGTTCTTAGAGAGTAAAAAGGGAAATGCTCTATAACTGAAAGAAACATGGTGGTGAAATGACAAGATCCAAGCTATAGTAAAAATAAAGAAGGAATGTTTTAAAATGTGGTAAAAAGATAGAAATGAAAATAATTTTAAGAGCTACAAACAAAGCTTGTAAGGACTAAGGATGTTAAGAAAATCGTTAAAGATGCTAAATTGAATGCTTACATGACTTTTATACTAGATTAGATAGTAAAGAGAGAAAAGAACATCTATAAATTCGCCAAGTGGACAAAAAGGAGAACAAAAGACCCTACTCAAGTTAAATTCATAAAAATGAGGATTCAAGGGTGTTAGTGAAGGATGAGGAGATTAAGGAAAGATTTAAAAAAAAAAAAGCCTATTGTGAGAAATTATTAAATGAAAAACATGTAGAAAGATCCAAAGGAGAGGAATCTGTTAACTCAGATGAAACTGGAGAATATAAGTTTTATAACAGAATAAGAAAGTTTTAAGTGAAAACAACACTGAAGAGAATGAAATCAGGTAAGGCTTTAGGACTTGATGGTATCCCTGTGGAGGTGTGGAGGAAATGCCTAAGCAAACTGGAAGAGTCTTGATTAACAAAGTTATTTAATACAATCATAAAGACTAGAAAAATGCCCAAAAAGTGGAGAAAGCGTATTCTAGTACCTATATATAAAAACAAATGAGATATTCAAACTTGTAACAACTATAGAAGTATTAAGTTGATGAGTCATACGATAAGCTATGGAAAAGAGTATTTGAACATCGTCTAAGATTAACAAATAGTGTCAGAAAATCAGTTTGGTTTTATGTCTGCTAGATCAGTTATGGAAACAATCCACCTACTGAGAAGATTAATAGAGAAGTATAGAGAAAAAAAGAGAGAACTTTATATAGTTTTAATAGACATCGAAAGGCCAATTATAGAGTGCCTAGAGATATTATATGATGGCCGTTATAGAGAAACGAAATGACAAAGGGGTACATTGATGTGATAAGAGACTTGTATAATGGAGCTACCATAACAATTAGATTACCCATAAGAGAAACAAGTGAATATCCAATTAAGTAAGATTACACCAAGGATCGGCTTTAAGTCCTTACCTATTTACCTTAAGTTATGGATAAACAGACCAGACATATTCAAGATGATGTTCCATGATGTATGGTGTTTGTAGATGATATTAACTTAGAGAATGAAACTCAAAGTGGAGTTAACGCTAAGTTAAAAATTTGGAGAGAAACTTTGGAGTTGAAAAGGTTTCGAAGTAAGAAATATAAGGAATATAATTTTGCAATAATATGAGTATTAATAGTGAAGAAGTAAAGATTTAAAATCAAGTGATACCTAAGAATGAATATTTTCGTTACCTAGATTCGATTATTAACAAAAGATGGAAAGATTGCAAATGATGTAACACATAAATCAAAGTTGGTTGACTCAAGTGGGGGGGTGCATCCGGTGTTCTATGTGATCAACGGATACCTACAAGATTAAAAAGAAAAATTTTAAGAACAGCTACTAGACCAGCGATTCTACATGGGATAGAATGTTGGGTTGCTAACAAAGATCGCATAAATAAGATAAGTGTTGCTAAAATGATAATGTTAAGGTGAATTCATGGTAAGACTAGAAAAGATAAAATTAAAAATGAAAAGATTTGTGGAATGGAAGGGATTGCACCATTGAGGATAAGTTGAGAAAAAATAAATTAAAATAGTTTGGACACTGTTAGATAGCTTGATATACATTGTTGAGTCCATTTCCTAACAACTTAAGTTCACATTTAACATGCACCTTGGTAGCGAGTTCACACTTAACCAAACAACAAAAAAGTGCATAAGCCATAACGTTGAACTTCACTAAGCTTGTTGCAAGTGAAATTTTGCTACTTTATCCTCCAATTGTTCTCACACTAGCACCGACTTATAAGCATAAAATGAGCACACAATATCCCAAATTTAATTATGGGAACTTTGGGACCAAGTCTCATTTAGGATACTTGTTTAGGGATAAATCCCCACTCAAGAATAATGTTCCATCAAGTCCTGTACATTATTTTTATACTGAAACTACCCCTAAGTGTTCATTACAGACGCGATTCCAGGAATCCAAAAGAAGGCAACGATTTCAAAATCAAAATCCCAAAAAGGAAATCATTGCCAAACGTTTAGAACTACAATCTCCCATCACTTAGAAAGGGAATCATTGTTGTTTTCGATTTTACAAGTTTTCGACGAGTTGCTCTACTTGTATCGGTAGCAGAAAATCTAGGACAAATCGAAAACAGCACTCTACTACTCTTTGAAGAACTAATTTCGACCTCTTATAAACTCATTTTTCGTCGACATTATTAAAACCAGATCTAAACTATTACAAACCCTAAATCTCTTTGTGAAACCTTAGAACGAAAGTGAAATGAGACATTTTTCTATGATTTTTTAAAAAATAAAACATTTCATTTCTAATGCATGGCTTAAAAGTGAAATGTCTCCTATGCCTAATGTAAAATTTTTCATTTTTGCAGAAAAATAGATATTTGCTAGCTATATGTAACTACAAATGTATTATTTGTGCAGAAAAAAATTAGACATTTACCATTTGTAACTTAAATGTCTCATTTTTGCAGAAATAAGTCATTTCCTTTGTGTAACTAAAATGTTTCATTTTCTACATAACAAAATGAGATATTTTCTCTGTGTAATTGAAAATGTCTTATTTCTGAAAAAACTAAGATATTTATTTTATGTGTAACTAAAAATATTTTATTTCCAAAATGGAACATTTGCTTGCTACAAGACATTTGTCTCATTTTTTATAACAAATGTCTCATTTCTTTGAATAAATATTGTCTTATTTTTAGTAACAAATGTCTCATCTACTGTAATAACGCATGTTCAACTAAAAATACTCATTAAAATCAATCGTTTTTGTTTTGTTTGCTTGTATATCTAATAAAATCCATCGTCTCATATTGTTTAATCAATGGAATGTCTTGCATGTTCAAAGATTATACCATTTAACATCAAAAAAGAAAAAAACGAGAAACATGAGAGTTTTTTACTATCAAAAATGCAATGTCAATGTATGTAAATATCGAAAAAAAACATGAATGGATCGTACCAACATGGAAATCACAGAAAATATCAAAAAATATAAATGGATTATTTCATTCCAAAATGAAATCTCGGAAATCTCAAAAAATATGAACAAATCATGCCAAAACCGAAAGTTTTACCCAAACTAAGAAAATATAGCGTATTCAAAACTATACATGCGTCATATCTATCTATAGTAAGTAATATAGGGGTATATTTGTTAAGAACAATTATAAATTTAAAAAATGAGAACTTATAGAATAGTTAAAAAGTGATTAGGACATATTCCTAAAAACTCCACTAAATGGGACCCCAAATTAATTTTCCCTTTAATTATCTATACCTCTTAATTTCACAAAATTCAACACGAAAATAAGTTTAAAATTTAATATATTCGTGCAAATTAAACCCATATGTATCTGTTTACCAAAAATAAACAACAATCCCTTTTCGTCGGGAACGACTAGGAAATCACACCAACAAGGGCGTTGCGGTACCATACCTTGTTTCAAGACTTCGCTGGAAATGAGAAAGAAATATTACAACTCGCTGGAAATGAGAAAGAAATGTTGACCATTCTCTCTTGAAGATATTTGAAGAACGGGAGCCATCTATATCACACCGCTAAGACGAGATAAAATAAAATCCATTTATGGATTGAAACATAGAAAAAAAAAGGCAAAAACAATGATAAAGATAAAATGCTAAAACAAAATAAAGATAAAATTCATGTTTGGATTGATGGAGTTGATGTCTTTACAATGCATACAATACACATATTTATAAAATAAATCCCATAACCACCAATAACTTCCGATAACTACTAATAACTACTTATAACTATTCTATACAATATTCACTCCTACGATGCCAAATGTCCTTCGGTTGTAACTTCTATCAACCACCATGTGAGTCTTTGATCGCCACTCGTCATCCTTCAACAATATTTCATGTAGGCATTTTAAATATAGAATTATCTTCCACCAAGCCTTTATAAAAATTGACAGGCCATTTGGATAGAAAGTAACATCCTCGACAGGAAATGTTAATTATGGTGTAAATAATACCCTCCAACTCTTTAAGAATGATTTGTGTCATTACACCAAAGTCGAATTTTTTATAGCCATAAATAGCTAAAATTTTAATAACCAAAAAGAGGCATCTATGACTATTAATGCCTATTTATAATATATATTTGAAATAATCTAAAATTTAAAGAGCCACAAATGATTTTTAGACTTTATTCTTCATAAAAGTCAAAATATTTTTCTCATAAAATGTCAAAGAGCCATAAACGGACGGGCTACTTAATGCCAGGCCCCTTTTTTTTATTATTATTATGTTTCTTTAATCAAAGTGATCAAACTCGCTAGCACTGACCCTCCAATGATGTGTTTTGCTTGTACTTTTCTTTTGCTTGCATCTTCACTTTCGGCGAAGATTAAGCTCCGGCGGCTTCTTTGCCTCGACAGGCGAACCTCGACAAGCCAACTTGACAAAAATTATACTCCTTTTTTTGTCAAAATTTTATTTCTTCTGTCGAACTTTTTTTCTTCTGTCAAAATCTTGTTTTTTCTTCTATCAAAATTTTCTTTCTTTTTTTCTGTCGAAATTTTTCTTTTCCGTCGGTTTTTTTTGTTGCCATTTTTTGGCGTTGTATTTTAACAAAATAATATTTAATTAAGCCATTGTTGGCTTATGAAGTTGCCCCCAATTATGTTGGAAGTATATTTTTTGCCATTATTTTGACCTATATTCTATTGAAAGTATATTTTTTACAACTATTTTTTGTTGAAATTTTGCATCACATTTTTTTTATGGAAGCATATTTTAGCCACTATTTTGTAGCCATTGTTTTGGCTTTATATTTTTGCTTCACATCATCATGGTGTGGATCAACCAACACTTTTTTTTTCCTGCCATTCCGTTTATGTCATTTTTTTATTCCAACTTAGTACAATGCCCTTTCTCTAGCCCCAAAAATTGTTTACAAAAATAAACAAAAATCCCTTTCCATCGAGAGCGACTGGGAAATCACACCCACCAGAGCGTTGCATTTCCATGCCTTGTTTTAGGACTTCACTGGAAATGAAAATAGTCGAACAAACTAAGAAATTGTGGTAGGAAAATAAAGATAGAAGACTAATAAAACAAAATTTTATTAATCTTCGAGAAATAGGAACAAAGATTACGAGAAAGAAATGTTACCACTCGCCTCAACAAATGTTGAGTATTCTCTCTTAAAAATCTTTGAAGAACGGGAGCCATTTATATTTCACTACTCCTAAGACAAGATAAAGTAAAATCCATTGATGGATCGAAACATAAAGAAAAAGACAAAGACAATGATAAAGATAAAATGGTAAAACAGAATCAAAATAAAATTCATGTTTGGATTGATGGAGTCCATGTCTTTACAATGCATACAATACACATATTTATCGAATAAATTTCATAACCATATTTATAGAATAAATTTCATTACCACCAATAACTTCATATAACTACTTATAACTATTCTATACAATATGCGCTCCTCCGATGCCAAGTGTCCCTTGATTGTAACTGCCATGTGAGTCTTTGATCGCTCCTTTAAGAAGATTCTGTGAACAGTATCTACTCAGATTATAAAATTTAATTTTGCCAAATTCATCAATCAATTTCTACCAAAATCATAACTTAAGTACGCCAATCCAAGCAACAATCAATGAACTTAAAGATCGCGAGTCGAGATTTGAAAGTAAACGGTCGAGATGAGGGACTTACAAGGAAAGTAGAGCTTGCTCGCCGGATCGAGGCGAAGCCGACGCCGCGCCGGAAGAAGAGATCTGGCGACGGACAAGACCGAACCGGGAGCATTGTTGTGCGGATTCAATCCCTCGGCCTGCGAGTTGCTCCGACTCGAATGGTGTTGACTGTGATAGTGAGCACTGTGGGACGACGACGAAGATGGCGTTGTAGAATGCGCGTTCGCTGAATGTCGAAACGGGAGCTTAAACAAACCAAAGATTTTACCGTCGGAAGGCGATTTCTGGTCGGGGATTACCATCTGTAACAACGCGCCGGAAACTCAGACAACTTCTCAATCGTCCGTCGGTGGTTCTCAGACAATCGGAGAAGACGGTTAGGTGTCTCAGGCGGCTTTCAACGTCATCGTTTTTACCTTATCTTGCCTGCTTTGCACAGGAATTTCGAAATTCCAGAATACGAGCAGACGGCAACGGACAAACTTGGTTTTTCCATACGAGAGAGAGAGAGAGAGAGAGAGAGAGAACGGATTGGAGACTCGGAGCTGAAGAAGAGGATTAAACTGAATTCGACAAGTGAGGTTCGCGTCCGCGCATGGCATTTTTTGTACTTGATTGGCGGGGAAGAAAGTTAAAAAAAAGGGCTGTTTGGTTGGTAATGGAATTTTCTCTACGGTTTTCTATTTTGATAGCCAAATTTCTTATTATTGGTCCGTTCGAGAGGAAATGATTTATAGCTTATTTGGCTTATAAGTTAAAAAATAAATTATATTATTTAAGTAATTAAATAAGTAAAAAATAAAAAAATAAACAAATACGTTATATAAGCCAAATAAGTTTGTTTGGATAACCAAATAAACCAAAATAAGCCAAATAAGCTGGCTTATAAGCCAAATGAAATGGCTTATAAGCCAAACATGCAAGTAAGCCAATAGTCACCCAAACGACCTGACTTTTTGGTGTTTTGACTTATTTACTAATAAACAAATAAGTGAATAAACCAACCACATGCCATTGTTTGAATCGCTCTATTTTAAATTAATTAAATCTGCTTAAAAAGGAACTTAACTTGCCAATTGATTATTCAAATTTATGTACAGTGCTTGTTAGGTAATTCGGTTTTTTATTTAAAGGTCACGTTTGTTTTGAGGGTAAGGATTAGAGAGTATTTAGTATCTCCTCACTAATAGTCTTAGAATAGTAATTTTAATGCATTGTTAATCTCCCTTTTTGTCAATTTTCATGTTTGATTATTTAATAGGATACTAAAAATTATTATATCCAATTTTTTGTTTGTAAATTTGAAAAAAAATTGTATGCATAAATGATAATAATACGTTACACAATTGTACCCAAATCAACATGAACCAAACTAAAAAAATAAACAACTTTTAAAATAGAAAAAAATATTAAAAAAACCATTTTTTAAAGAAACTAGGAAAATAAATAGTTTTAAAAATAAAAAAAATAAATAAGCGATTTAGAAAAATATATATAAAAAACATAATATAAAAACAAAACAGTTAAAAAAATAATAAAAAAATAAAAACATATTTTTTTAATAAAAGAAACATAAAAGTTTCTTAAAAACAAAGATCATATAATTACAGATATTTAATTAACTTAATTATTTATGTGAATAGTAAAATTAATAAATACTACAAAATAAACGATTTTTATTATAAAAATATATTTAAAAATAAAATATTTAAAAGAATACAATATATGAAACGTTCTTAACCATAATGTGAAAGTAGGAAAACGAATCATCATTTCAGTCAAATTATTCAGGACATCCTTTCGGGACATATAGCATTTTTCACTATCGGAGACACTTCCATTTGAGAGGTGGGAGTTCAAATCCTTATAAACAAACGACGAAATCTCAGAAACTGAACCAGTGAAAATGTTCTCACACATACACCTGTGAGAATGTTCTCTTAATTGTTAACTCTAAAAATATTCTCACAGTTTTTAACATTGAAAATACTCTTAGTATTTTTTTACTTCGGATGCAATTAATTTATTATTTTGATATATTTTTATATATTTTTATGATCAAAACTATTTATTATGTAATATTTATTAAGTAGATTATTTTTATAAAAAATTAAATTAATT
>JAULJZ010153401.1:0-29420 GCA_032270985.1 Heliamphora pulchella
AGTGGTGAGTTATAGAGCTATCTATTCACCAATGGCTTCGCGTAGCCTATTGGGAGAATAGGGAGGGGTTTCTATAAATTGCACCCTACATCGGTCTAGTATTTGGTTTATTGAATTGAAAGTGAAATGTGTAATAAGAATTAAAGACTGTGAAAGAAAGTAATGGTTGTAATATAGATAAGAGTTGAATTAATAGTTGGATAATTGGTTAAGAGAAATTAAAAGTAACAACAAAAAGTAAAGAAGGATAAAGAGAAATTGTAATTTATGTCAAAAATTGTAATTTATGTCATGAGAAGAAAGGAAGGGAAATAAAAAGAATGTCGACTATTAAACTGGACTGGATAATGAGGCTAATAAGAGTGAGGAAATAGACAAACATATAAAAAGAATGTAAATCTAAATGTTGGTTAACAAAAGGTGGATAGAGAATGGATTATGTCATGCCCCAAACATCTGGATCACGCGAAAGCCCACCAAAACACCCATTTTAGAAAACATAGATTTTCACAGCTGATAATAAAAATGTACAACATTTGGATAAAAGATCCCCACAGTTCACTCTCATAAACTAAAAACATGCATCTCATACATGAATAAGTATATCGCCTCAAGACGTACAAAACCAGCCTTCTGAAACAAGCAACACATGTGAAAGTACTGTACAAAATGGAAAAACTACAGCAAGTCTTCCATCACCTCTACAACTAGGTTAACTCATCATGCTCACCTGAAAAGGTTTTACAGAAAAATCTCACACTGTGAATCAAAACCCAATAGAACATAAATAATAAAGCAGTAAAGCAGGCTATGCAATTATACACACACAGGCTCAACCACAGGAGCCAAAAAGATTTTCCTTCCAAAACCACGAGTTTTTCCATCAGACTAACACGAGTCTCAAAAAGGTTTTACCTCATAAAACCCCACATCTTTCATCTTTCAAACTATGCATATCATCCTAACAGATATCATGCCACAGTTAAGGGAAAGTTGTAAATAAAACAGTAAGCCCCATTCAGGCCACACAGCCGAGGAGAATGATATAAATGTAGTCCTATGTACCGACTCTGCCACACCGACAAAGGTAACAACTATAGACTCTCGTCCATTACCCTCGACCTGTAGGTTTAGTAATGACAAGTTCTATACGGAGTTACAATAATAACGCCATTAACGGAGGCAACCGACTTAGTTTACTGGGTAACACCCGAGGGCACTAAGCACCTACACAACCACTTAGTTTACGGGACCACAGCTCGAGGGCACTAAGCACCCACCAACCTCGTTTACGGGGATTAACCCAAAGGCACGTAGAGACCTACTCTGCGCATGTTTCTGGACTTACACCAAGGAGCAATAGAAGCCCAACTCAACACACAAACTGTCACGGTACATCTATAGAGAACATTTAAAAACCCAACGTAGCTCAACTACGAAAACCCGTAAATTGATTTATACAACACATGTATAAAAGGAGATCCAATCCATCAAAATAGAGATCTAAAATCATTTCCAACAAAACGTCTAAAAGGTGAGACTCAACCCCGCGGGTTAGCTCCAAACCTCCAAAAAGACGTTTTTTATCCGATTTCACAAATCACCGTTTTCAAACCTCATTTTGAAAACCATGGATACCACGTACCCAAAATATGCATACAACCGAGAAAAGGCATAAAAACCTCACTTTTACCCAAAAACCACGGTTACACATGAAAATCACATTTGATGTATTTTCTATCCGGAGAAAACACGTATAATTACACATAAAGCCCTTATACAGCAGTAGGGTCTAGAATCCTACCTCGGAGAGTCAAGAACTCGACGTCTCAAAACTGAACGACGTCAGAACGAGAATCCAACCAGATGGATGGGAAACCCTCGACCCTGATAGCAAGGATCCACAAAGGAATCAACAACAAACCAAGCCCCGGGTCCCCAAAACTAGAGAGAAGGAGGAGAAAATGGTAACTTAGGTCTTAAGAAAGCCCTTTCCAAACACTCCAGCCACTGGAACCTCTTATAAGCGCATCAAAAAGGCTGTTCAGTCGACTGAAGAGAGCACTTTAGTCTACTGAAGAGAGCACTTCAGTCGACTAAAGCTTCTAGAAAACGTGCACCGCCTCAGTACAGTTGATCGAACCAAGGAGTTCAGTCGACCGAACTCCCAAAAACCAGTTCAGTCGACCGAACTAACCTCCTCAGTCGACTGAACCCTCGACCAGATGCCTACTGGTTTCTGTTATGGTTTCAAGGCTCAAAAACCAACCCAACCCACCTAACCAAGGTCTGGGGAAGCATAAAACACATTTACACATGCTTTTCTACAACTTTAAAGCATAAACCATGCATCGATGCTATCATATACTGGAATAAACATGCCATATATATATACAACACAAAATACAAAGGGTCAAGGTCTCACAGATTAATTGAAGAGAGGGTTAATGATTTGATAATGATAAATGGAAACGAACACAAGAAGAATTAAGTAGAAGAATTGAATAATTTAAGAAATTATGAAGTGAGGAAAAGAAAAAGGGGAAGTACTGAAAGATTAAGGTTTGAATATGAAAGAAAAGTGGTTTAATTGATAATAATAGATATGGTTTATTGATTACAAGAGATGCGAAATAGTAGAAAACGAACTAAGTGTAAGAACATGTAATAAAAAAAATGGGGAAGGACTTGAATGGGAATGAATGAAGTGTGAACCTACAATCTCTTGGAAAAGATAATAAGTCAAATGCGATGTGAGAATGAGAAAGTATTAATTGAATGAAGATTGAATGGTTTAATAAGGAAGAATAAATATTAAATAAATAAAGGATGAAGAAAAAAAAATGGTTGTGAACACGATTTGTATGTAATTGCATTATAGCATGTTATTCACACCTCACAAATCATGCATTGCACTGCTATTAGTCTTATCCTACGCGTTTCGGCTCAGGTACGTTGTTGAACATTTTTTTTCAGGTCTAGGTGAACAGGAGAAGAATTAAGATATATTTGAGCAGTTCTCTTAAGCTTTGGAGATTAAGTGGTGATTTTTGTTATATTGTAAACTTAATGTATGCAAAGGTTGTATGGATTCTATGGAAACATCTTTATATTTTACAAAAACACTTTGGGATTTGATGTCTTGTTATTCAAGTGGATTAATATAGATGTGATGAAAATGTATACCTACTGTAGAATCAGAGAATATGATTAGTATAGATATTGAGAATGGTTTGAAATCACCGTGATGGGAAATCATGAATTTTGCGATTGTTAAGTTGTGATTGTGAGTTGGAATCCAGGTGGTGCCTGATGTATAGAGTGATATTTGAATTCTATAGGTTCACAGGAAATTTAGGATAGTCCAAAAAACAAATGAGACTTTGCCGAAATTTTTAAGTTTTAGACTTTGTATTTAGTAAAGTCTAGGAGTTATCTCTTCTACAATAAGTTAAAGAAATCAGGAGAATATTATTGAAGAAGTTCTAGTTATAGGAAGAATGGGTTATCACGTGAAGGTCACATGCTCCAGAGTCTGGGGCGTGATAGTTTAAGTTTTGAAAAGGTTCAAGCTTTCCTTTTGACATTGTGATGTTAACCTGTTTGTGCGGTCAATTTTTGTGGATCGAGGTATCCCAAAATGGTTGTGTTTTGATCTTTTCTCGTGATCGGGTTTGGGGTGTTACAAATGGTATCAGAGCTCTGTGTTCGAATACCTAAGAGCTATGAAAAGAGGGTGCATCACCTTGTGAGATTGATTGCGTACGCTTGATTACACATATTTAGATGTTTAGATAACATGAGCATGATAGCTTGTTGAGTATGAGGATGCTGTGTATACATGAGCATGAGGGTTGGGCCTTAGAATTAATTAGTCTTGCCTTCAGACATTTGGATTAACAAACTTGGAAGCCAAGTTAGAAATGCGTTTGGCCGACGTGTTTTCTGGAAAGAAATCTAAGTAGGTTATCCAAATTGGCGCGTCACTCTTGTCGGTTCTCCTCGGTATGTGAAACGTGTTTGCATGATTGTTTATGGCTAAGTGTTATCATGATTATGTAGTTAATGTTTATGTTAATACGATGTGCTGCATCTTATGTTCTATATTCCTTTCGTATAGAAGTGATATCTGCGCAGAGAGGGTGAGGCCGTGGTCGAGGTCGTGGCTGTGGTTTGGGCCATGGGGATATGACAATCCCTAATGTTGGGGATGCAAATGCTCCCTAAGGACCGATAGACGTGATAGAGTTTTTGCGTGAGATGGTAGGCTTCATTCGTCAATTAGTTGAGACTGCTAGGGGGAGAGAGAGAGAGTGCCCGAGCTGAGGGCAACTGTTGCAATGCGAGAGTTTCGGCGTCTTGACCCTCCTACCTTCGTTGGGAATCCTGATCCCATTGTAGTTACAGAATGGTTGGAACTTGTGACCCAAATTCTAGAAACGCTGCCGATAGTTAAAGAAGATTTGATGGTTTCTTTTGCCGCCTTCTAGTTGAGAGGTGACGCCCATGAGTGGTGGAAATATGATAGAAATACTGTGGCGGGCATGTGGGCAGCTTTTACGAGGGTTTTTCTAGAGAAATACTTTTCTACTTCCTCAAGGGACCTATACAGAGAGGAGTTCTATGCTCTCACTCAGCGGGTGATGAGTATCGTGCAGTATGAAGCTAGATTTTCTAGTATGTCCCGTTTTGCATCGAAATTGGTGGCTACAGACGAGATACGTTCGAGGAGGTTTGAGAGGGGTTTGAGGCCTGCAATCAGGGAGCGAGTGGTAGGATTGAGGCTATATTTTTACAGAGTTGGTAGAGTCGGCAGCAGTGATCGGGAACACTTTGAGTGAGACTCGTGGACCTAGGGAGGTCAGGGCACCGTAGAGTGGAGCAGAGGCACAGTCAGGTGGGCGCTCTAACAAGAGACAGAGGTCCTCTAGCCCTAGTTTTCATCCATCTGGATCATGACAGCAGTCTTTAGCACCAGCACCATCCGTGGCTTCATCTGGGAGGCCAAAATAAAGGGAGCTCATTTTCTTCCAGTGCAGGTAGCCAGGGCATCGTGTGATGGATTGCCTACAGTCGAGGCAGTCCTAGGGTTTGGTATTTGTTCAGTCACAAGGGAGGGAGCTACCCATTTGTTATGGGTGTGGCCACCCTGGGCATATTCGCAAGAACTATCCTCAGAAAGGCAGCGTGCAGAGCATGATAGGTGCACCAGTTGTTCTGTTCGCTCAGGTTCAACCGGATTACAGACAGCAGCACCCAGCAGTACAGACTTCCCGAGTTATAAACGACGGTACCTCAGTCCAATTAGTATGGCAGTCGACAGTCCTGGGTTATGGTGGATAGACTAGAGTGACATAGGGCCGAGTGTGTACCCTTATAGATCCCAGTTCTTTCAAGGCATCGATCGTGCCTGATGATGCAGCTACTCCTTCAGTGATCAGAGGTACTTTCTAAGTGTGTAGATCGTGGGCCAGTATTCTTATCAACACAAGAGCATCGCATTCTATTGTTTCATCTACTTTGGGGTTGGTGATGGACTCCTTTGGTAGTACGCTGTGTGTTGAGACCCCGGTTGGTGGTAATGTGGTGTTGGGACGAGTTTGTAGAACCTTTGAGTTAAAGGTCGTCGGCCGCTATTTAGAGTTTGAGTTCATTAGTCTCAACATAACCATGTTTGACCTTATCCTATGGATGGTTTGGTTGACCTCTTATCATGCCTATATTGATTGTGATCGACAAAGTTGTTTTCATTTTTATCTCGTAGCGAATTTCAGGGACGAAATTCCTTTAAGGGGGTAGAGTTGTGAGACCCGATTCCATTTTAATTTCGTGATGTTTATTCAACATGTTGTTTATTATTTTAATCTCTTACAATAGCATGCTTATAAGTGTTTTATGCATGTTCGAGCTTTGACATGCATGTTGGGTTGGATCCTGGGACCGTTGGGCGTTGTAGTGTAAAGTTGGAAAACTTTGGATGGGCCCTATAAATTTCAACTCTTGGCTAAATATTTTGAGACCTTTGACTTGCTAGCTAAGTTTCTTTTCTTTACAAACAAAACCTCCTCCTTCTCTCTAGTTTTTGGTGGGTCCGAGCTTGATTTTTGGCATTTGGATAGCGAATTCTTGTTTTCCATGCCGGGGACTTCGCATTCATCCAGATGAAATTTTGTTTCGATGACTTTTGTTTTTGCTTCGGTGTTCAAACCTCAAGTTTTTAACTCAACGAGGTAGCATCCTAGACTCTCATATCTTAAAGGGGTGTTACGTGAAATTTTATGCGTTTTTACCATTTTAAAATGCATGTATGGTTGATTTATGTGCTTAATCTATGTTTGGTGGGGTGAAAAGGCATTTAAAGTGTTTTTACAATTTATTTTCGAAGTTGTTGATCTTGTGTGTGTCCGTAGGTTTGAAACAGGCGAGTTTGTTTGGCTTGATTTGGGCTTGTATAAGGGGCTGTGAATCATTTTCCATTGGCTAGGGTTTCTTTTCTCGAACATTCAGTCGACTGAAGTGGGTAACTTAATCGACTGACCTGGGACTTTGGGAAATTCTTGAATTCCAGTAGCCTTTTTTAGTCAACAAAATGGTGTTTTTCAGTCAACTGACTTTCTGTTGGGGGGTACCTTCTGTTTTGGTAGTGATGTGGTTTTAGAAGTCTTTTTCTTATTTTTTATTTTGTTGTCATTCTGCAGGGATGACGTTGTTTCCTAAAATATGATATTTGCTCATGGTTGTGTGCTCGTAAACTCTGGTTGACGATGCATAATGAGGGGCTGCGGTCCTGCAATGAAAGCCCATGAAGATTCATGCATAATGAGAGACTGCGGTCCTGCGGTGAAAGCCCATGAAGATGCATAATGAGGGGCAGATTGTGGTCTTGCGGTGAAAGCCCGTGAAGATGTATGTGTTACATGGTTTTTTTTTTTACAAAATCGTTCTTCTTTTTGGGCTCGTGTGAGTCGAGATATGCATATTATTCTGCTAGCATGCTTTGTTTTTATTTCATGTTTAGTCTATTTTCTACTGGGCATTGGCTCACAGTGTGCCATTTGAAAACTTTTTTTCAGGTGCTTTTGATGAGCAGGTTGATTTGGAGGGGCCAAAAGGGGCGAAAGATCTTTCAGTTTTCCTTTTGTTTCTTTTTGGATCATGGAATGATTGACATATTTTATGGTTTAGAACCGTGTGTTGTAAGCCTGGTGGCAATTATATTTCATACATGTATGTTCTTTTTATCTTAAGAGTGAAATATCGGGTTGAGTGTTGTTTTCCGTTTTAGTGTAATTTTTATCTTTTCTATGAATGTTCATGCCTCGAGGGAGGATTTTGATTTACATTTTGGTGGGTTTTTCTTTGGCATGGCATGCCTTGTGAGATTTTAAAATGTGGGAAAATGTTAAGTTTTGAAAAGGTTCTAGCTTTCCTTTCGACGTTGTGATGTTGACCCATTTGTGCGGTCGATTTTGGTAGATCGAGGTATCCCAAAATGGTTATGTTTTAAGCTTTTCTCATGATTGAGTTTGGGGTGTTACAATTCAGGTGTTCTTGCAGCAGGACAAAATATTTTCCAACTAAGACTAATTTTTAGAGGAGAACAATATGTATGATGCTTCCAAAACCCGTTTGAGCAATTTGGTAATTTGTAGCTTATGGATAATGGAAGGCTTTCTGAAAATCAGTTTGAGTTCTTGATGAGCATTCATTGTGTGAATCTACTAGTGAGAGTCATCATTGATATATGGATTGAGCCATACTATCATAATAGATTTGCTTGCCAATTTGGATTTGATCAGAGTGTTCTAGCTAATGCCTTTAATATTAGTGTTAGCCAAAGAAGCCTTTGTGGTGTTGAGCATTTGGATATAGCACAACCTGTAGTTTTTCGTTGGGGTACTCACACAATGTTTACAATTCCTCATATGCATCGCATGGGCTCCTATTCGTGGTGGTATTGTTCTTGGTGAGTAAGGAGCTCTATTCCTTATCGGGGATGTCTCAAAAAGCATAAGAGGAGCTATAAAGCTTTCTGAAATTAATGCAACTGCTCAAAAATTAGATGTGAAGTATGGTGGAAACTATTGGAATGGAAAAAGATTTAAAGTTACCACCCACAGAAATTTATCAAATGACAACAAGAGCTCTTTTAGTGATAAAGACTACTAAAGAGCTCGCAATAATAAATCTGACAGTTCAGATAGTTCCTATATTTCAAGATCAAAGCTCCCTTTACTGATTTTCCTCTTCATGATGAAAGCGTTATTGAGGAAAAGGTTAGTGAAGTTTCGAAACCTGTGGTAGAAGTTGAGCAAACTTGCTATGAGGATACTGCCGATCTTGTGACCCTCCCTGATGTGCCGATTATTGAGATCCCATAATCACATGAAGATCTTCAATAAGATAATTTAACATTATTGATGGATAATGATCCCAAGAATATGGCATTTACTATTGACAAACTTCCAATAAAGATCATGACAAATGCAGGGGAAAAGATAGATGAGCTCGCAGTAAACATTGTCGTTGGTGTTATAACAGACATATCCAGACAACTTTCTTCTATCTCATCTGATCTAAAGGAATTGTTAGACTTACGCCCTAAAGTCAGGAGATCTTTAAGCATAATCAATAGTATAGTTACAGAGTTTGTTGCAAGGTAGGCAGAAATTGAGTGGTTTGCCAAGATTATCTTCAACTTTTTTATTTGGCAAAGAATATTGATCATGATAAAGCTAACTTGGGTGCCATTGATATAAATAATATCAAGGTAATGATTGAAAATCATGAACAATGTTTGAGTACTTAGAAAAAATTGAAGGCCAAATTAACAGATATAGCGAAGCAATCAAAAGAGATTCAAAATAAGGAAGCAGCAACTTTAGAAGAAGAAGCTAGAATTCAAACTAAGAAAGCTCAGCTTAAGATTGAAAAGAATGAAGTTCATGGAGAAATTAAACGGGTGGAATCCTCACTTGAAGAACAGAGAATACTTGAGTTGGATCTTTAGAAATCCCTTAATGAAGCTAGAAATGGCAAGCTCCAAGGATTTGAAAATCATAAGGCTCATTTTCAAAATATTCTCAATTCTTTGAATTTTTTTTGGGAAAGAATAAATAGTTGTATTTATTTATTTTGTCAATAGACTCAATGTATTTTTCATCAAAAATAATTTAAAATAAATTGCTTCATTAATATCATTTTAGCCTCTTGAAATGCTATTGGTGGAACAAAAGGATTTTTTTTAGTGGTTGCATCTAGTTTATCCACTGGATTGCCTACGTACTCTTAATGGGATCAAGCCTTTCGTAGTTTATTTATTTAAGCCGTATACAGTTTTAACTCATGTGGACCAGGAGCATCTTGCAATTTAGTCTCGTGCGTCAAGGAGCGGAGTGAGATGCAGTTTTAGCTCGTGCATCAAGGACCATAGCTTTTAAGCGTAGAACTTTTTGATAAATTTTTCGTTGACACATGGATATATACATTTGCCTTCAGAATTTGAGAGTTCATACGCTTCTTTGGAGAAAACCTTAGTGACAACATACAGACTTTCTCATTTGGCTTCAAACTTTCCTTTCAACCTTCTTGTAATAACAGCTGGTTGTTTGACTGTTAAGACCAAATCACCAATTGAAAAAGATATATACTTAACCTTCTTGTTGAAAGAGCCAGCCGCTTGAGCTTGATAAATTTCTAGTCTTTGTTAAGCATCAAGTCTTTTCTCATCAAGTGCTCCAAGCTCAGCTAATTTGATTTTAGCATTATCATCTGGTCTTGTGAGTTGAGTAGCAACTCTAAGAGATGGTAATTGTACTTCAAGTGGAAGTACTTCCTTTAAACCATACACAAGGTTATATGGAGTGCAACCAGTGGAAGTACAAACAGTTGTTCTGTATGCCCATAAAGCTTCAAGCAAACGCTCGTGCCAATCTCTTTTGCCCTTTGAAACCATCTTTTTAAGAATTTTTCTAAGCACCTTGTTAAAACCTTCGACTTTTCCATTTGCTGATGGATTATAATTGGCAGAACACCCATGTTAAAATTTGGATTTTTTACACAATTTTACAACTAGTGAACTCTTGAAATATAGGGCATTATTAGAAATGATTTTCTAATGAACTCCATAGCGGTAAATTATATGATTCTTGATAAAATTTACCACATCAATGCCTTTTAATTCTTTCAATGGTACTGCTTATGCCCATTTAGAAACGTAATCTATCCCAGCCAATATGTATTGGTGACAGCGCGAAGATAGAGGCTTAAAAGGAACCATAACATCTAGACCCCAAGTTTCAAAGAGCCAAGATAACATAGTAGGATGGAGTGGATGTGGGGGCTGGTGTATAAAGTCTCCATGAAGCTGACATACTTTATAAGCTTTTGTAAATTGCATTGCATCTAGAACCATGGCTGGCCAATAATAACCTAACTGTTTTTATTGTGTAGCAAGTTTAGGGCCAGCTTGATGTGCACCACAAGCCCTACTATGAGTTTCATGAAGGGCTTGAGTTGCTTCTTCTTTTGACAAACATCTTAGAAGAATTCCGTCGAAGGACCTTCAGTATACGGTCTCATTTAGGTTTGCAAATCGAAGTGCTCGACGCCTAAGGTCAATCCTTTTCTTCGAATCAGTTGGCAATTGTTCATGTAGGAAATAATCTATGAATGGTTGGTGCCAATCTAGATCTTCTTCAATTTCATATACTGTTACCGCATTTGCAATTTTTTCTTATTCAATTCCTTCAAGTGCTGGGGGTAGCAGATGATGTTCCCCAGCTGTGACTTGAATATCCCTTTGTTCTGGAAGAGTCAAGGATGCTGCTAAGTTAGCTAAAGCATCTGCTTTATCATTTTCTGACCTTAACACATGAAAAATATAAATTTCTTGAAATTGGGACATCAAATATTTAGCTCTTTGATGATAAAATATCAAGGTTTCATTTTTGACTTCATAATCACCATTCAATTGTTTGATGACCAATTGAGAATCGCCATATACTTGTAAAGAATCAATATGCATTTCTAGTGCTATTTCTAGGCCAATGATTAATGCTTCATACTATGCCACATTATTGGAACATAGAGCCAATAATGAGAACGAATATGGAATTAAACCTCTAGAGGGTGTCACAAGAACAATGCCTGCCCCTACTTTTTTTCTTGATGCCCTGTCAAAATAGAGCTGCCATGATGAAGCTTCTATTGTCATAACCTCTTCATCTTGAAGATTGTCGGGTAGTTTTGCATGTTATTTGGCACTGGATGTGCTGCTAAAAAATAGCAAGTGCTTGCCCTTTTATTGTCTTTTGAGATGCAAAAGTGATATCGAATTATGTTAGTAGCTGTTACGGTTGGTATACTGAAAATTATGTTTTTAGTTTTTAATTTTATTTTAATAAAATTAATTTTTCATTTTATGAAAATCTTAATGAGCAATGTATGTATATCATTTATTTAATGTTATGCATGAATGACCTTTATTCTGTACAGTATTTAATCTGGTGTGTAGAGTATGGCTTGTACACAGAAGATCAGATTTTAGGTTCTTACAGAATATAAGTTTTATGTTCACAGTTTAAATAAAAATGGACATACCATTAATACGATTGTAACACAGAGTTTTAGTAGGCCTGTCTTAGTTACAGGAAACAAATAATAGTGTCGTCTATTGTTCTGACTCTATGTGCTAGTACACTTTGTGTGTATTGAACGGGACACATTTGGGTAATTAATTTTATACTGACTATATAAATTAATTTACACCCCAAGGTTATTATGAATAGTGCTTATGCTTTTAATCCTGAAATAATTATTGATTTACGTATAGTTAATATTCGTTGTTTTGATTCATTAGAGGGTGCTATCTTATATGAGTCTTTTTTTCGGTGAGTTGGATAGCAATATTAATTATATAGTGAATATTAATTATTGACGGAATCCATGTCTCAAAAGATCGGGATTGACGATACCCCCTTAAGGAAGCTTATAAGTTTTGACTAGGCCAAACCCTGCAGATGGATTCGATTATCCAGCAGTCAAATAACTTAAGCAGAAAGGGTTTAAGAAATTTTAAAATATCGATTAAATTAAATTGTCAGTAATTAAATTTAATTGGTAGGTATCAGGATTCTTAACGTTGGGAGATGAGTTAAGCATTTAATAACAGGAGCTCAATGCAAGATGGTCTTGAGATTATGCCTTAGAGTGCAATTACACTTCTTTAGTGGTGCGAACTGTAATTTAGTATTTTATGAAAATTGTAGGAACCACTACGAGGTTTTCATAATTACAAATACCGCTGAGAGGTTTGCTTAATTACGAAAACCGCTGGATACGTATCTAGGTTACACTAGAAGTCTTCATTATAATTACTCCACAGGTCCCTACTGTAGCCCTATAAATATGCAAGTAGGCTGAACCAAATTCACAACTTGTCTTCAAGACTAAAATTGAACAGGTTCTGTTGGTACGAGTTCTCGAAGGATTGTAGCCCATACTACGTTCGAGAATTGTATAAGAAAATACAGTAGAAGGTCTGATGGGAGTTTCAACTCGGAATCAAAAATTGTAGTTAGAAAATCAACCAAAAAGTATTTTTCTAAATTAACTGCGGTAGCACAGGTTTTTATTTTGATAGTTCGACATCAAAAAGTTTTATTTGGAGCCTGTTTCGGCGATTGTCTGTCCAGTTATTTTTATCAAAAATCGTTTAAAAAAATAATGATCTTGACAGTTTTGCCTCCAATAGTAGCAATGACCATTTAGCCAAACATCTCGATAGGAATGGTCTAGACATCATATATCTCAGAGGATCGGCTCTTGAGATCAATGTAAGAGAGTGAGCAAGCAAATAATGCCTTAGTTTTTTAGCGGAAAAAATTAATGCCAGACAAACTTTTTCGATTGAAGAGTAATTATGTTTTGCCCCAACAAGTGTACGACTAAAATAGTATAAGGCATTTTCTTTACCCTCATCATTGTTTTGAGCAAGTAATGCCCCAAAGAGCGTTCAAGAGCGACAATATACAAAATTGGTGGTCGTCCTTTAATTAGAGCCATTAAGACTGGAGGTCTTTGTGGCGTCGGGATTTAGGGTATTGTTTCAAAAATAAGGGAATTCAATAAATGTTTAGAAAGTACTTTAACACCTTGAAAACTAAATTTTAAAAATTCTTTTTGTGAAAAATGGAGTTACCACTTGATTTTTGAGAAAAATTAAGAAAAACAAAAAGAGCTACTGATCTTTAAAATAGTAATCAAAGAAAACAAGGGTTTGGGGGCTAAGGTATGAATTGGGAGAAGATGTTAGGCTCTTCGTTCGCCCAACTGCAAGGTTGGCCTCTACTAATCATCATTAGTTCTTAATTAGATTTTGCAAGTGCATGCAAATATAGAAAATACAAGCGAAGAGAGAACATCTAAAATCAAAATAGGAAAATACGTAACATATATATATATAGAACGCCAAACAAAACAAGTAGCAAAAGAAAATTCTAAGTCCTACAGCATGCAATTTCTAACTAAAAGATATATGGAGCAAACCGCATGCAATATCACCAAATAACTTAAAAATTAAACTAACATGATTTTAAATAAAATAAACAGAAACTTGCACCAAAATTTCTTAAACTTTAATCAAATGTAGATTTAATGCTGATTTATCAATATAACAACAAAAGATATTACTTAAAATAAAAATTACTCTATTAAAACAATGAATATCACATAAAGAACATAATAATCATTTTCTAAATATAAAATACGGATGCAATATTGACAATTACAACTGTATGAATGTAAGTGTACTAAATGCGACAACTATGATATTGTAAATCACAATTACTGGATATGTTGGCACTATTTTGATGAATTCAAAGCACTAAGTGTGAAAGTGCAATATGGACAAAGTAAAAACTAAAATTTATTTTTATAACAAACATGAATTTAGCTAAACTTAATTAAGCTAAACATTCGTAATCATAACTAACTAAATACTCATGATCTAATCAAATAAAATGAGATAATTGAATCAACTACATAAGTGACATGAATCAGGCATGCAGAATAAAGTACTGAAACTAACCCAGTCACTCCAGGAGAGAGAAAATAGAGAAAGAAAGGCTAGGGATCTAAACAAAATACCTGAGTTGCTACTATCTAGGTGAATCCTCAAGTTGGGGAGTAGTGATCAACAATCCAATCCTCAAAAAATGCTGCAACTTTGTTGAATAGATGAGTCAAGAATCTAGCTAAGTGTCATTGGTCATCCTCTTAGTATTTTAGCAGAATATCGGTATTATAATTCTCTTGCTTTCTGACCAGTCAGAGGTTCGATATCAGAATTGTCCTTCCAAAATCGTACCAGAAGTACAGTATTTATAGAGTTCATCAACCAATGAGGTGCTGGCATATTTTGGGACATTTCAGGATTTTTGAAATTGGCGATCGCCATGATCGGAGTTGGTAGTCTCCCTAAAAAAAAGTTTCCAAGGATTTCTTTTAGCGGTCTCCACAACTGAGTCGGCGACCCCAAGGTTTGAAGATGGCGGTCGCTACATTTGCTAGGGTTTTCAAGAGGTTTATATGGTAGTCGCCACAATGAAGTTAGCGACCCCAAGGTTCAAAGATGGTGGCTCAAGGGTTGAAGTTAGCGATTCAAGATTTTGAGGGATTTGATCATTTGGCTTTAATACTGAACTTGGATAATTCCCCGAGAATCGATCTGAAGCGCCATTCCACTTGATTTCATCATCGAATTTATTCGAATCAACCTAAGATTCGGTGGGGTCAAATTAGGGTGTCTACAATTGCCCCTCTTTGATTTAATTTGCATAGTAATGCGTGATGTGAGTTATATCAAAGATCTAGAGACAACATCTATTTGATCGAGCCGTTAATCTTAGGCCTCGAACACACAAGCATGCATATGAACTCTATAAATTAAAAGGATTGGGTCAAGATCCTAGAAATGATCTTAACTGAGAAAGCAACAACAAATTAACTAGGTCGAGTCAAGATCTAAAAATTCAGAACGATAACGGGATAAGGATAATTAAAAGTTGAGTCAAGACTTAAAATTATTCTCGATGGAGAGCAAACCACAAATCAATACGTCGAATCAAGATTAGGAAATTCAGGATAAGAACGGGACAAAAAATAATTAAAAGTCAGTCAAGACTTAAAACTATTTTTATCAAAGAAAACACTGCAAATTAATAGGTCGAATCAAGACCTAAAAACTTAGCACGAGCACGGGACAAAATTAATTAAAAGTCGAGTCAATATTTAAAACTATTTTTATCGAAGAAAACACCGCGAATTAATAGGTCGAGTCAAGACCTAAAACTCGGAAGGAAGACGGGACAAAAATAATTAAAAGTCGAGTCAAGACTTAAAACTATTTTTATCGAAGAAAACACCGCGAATTAATTGGTCAAGTTAAGACCTAAAAACTCGGGACAAGCACGGGATAAAAATAATTAAAAGTCGATTCAAGAGTTAAAACTATTTTTACTGAAGAAAACACCACGAATTAATAGGTGGACTCAAGATCTAAAAACTCGGAAAGAGCACGAGACAAAAATAATTAAAAGTCGAGTCAAGACTTAAAACTATTTTTATCGAAGAAAACACTGCGAATTAATAGGTCGAATCAAGACCTAAAAATTCAAGATGAAAACGGGATAAAAATAATTAAAAAATTAAGTCAATACTTTAAAATTAAATTTATTGGGAGAAATCACCACGTAAAACACAACCAAAACTAGGTTTAAGATTATTTTTAAGTAAAACAACACAAAACAAAATACAAATAATTAAAAACCAAGACAGTGTTTGAAATTATTTTCAAAGAAAACAACACATAAAACAAAATAAAAATAATTAAAAACTAAGACAAGGTTTAAAACTATATGGTTTAAAATTATTTTTAAGAAAAACAACCACACAGACCCCAAACCACCCTCAAAACCCCAAAACGTAATCATTATATACAAAAATACGTGCCCGCCAAGCTACGAAGTGGCGGTCGCCAAGTCCAAACAACAAGACGGTTGACATGAATGTTTGCTAGGTGGCAGTCGCGAGAAACTTTTCAAACGGAGCTGGCGATCGCTACATGGTGGTTCAAAAATTTGGCGGTCACATAGTTCGAATGTGACGACTGCCACAATCAAAAACTACTAAGCTCCCCCAGACACGCGGGCCAGGCTCATTCGCACCCTCTACTCTCTCTCTTCTCTCAAACTCTCTCTCATGTTTCCTCAAGTTTCATAAAGTTTTCAAGCTTTTCTCTTAGCTTTTTGACTACCCCCTTCGACACATGATATTTACACTGCTATATGTGATTCCCTTCTTGTTTATGGTGGGTCAGGGCCATGGAGATGACGATCTAGGGGCATGCTATGGGCCCTCTATTACTGACATCTCTTCCATGGGTGCCATCGGGGGTACCGATTCTCGTGTTCTGACTGGTGGGATTATCGCTCCTTATCCCTCCACTACCATGGGGCGATGGATATACTCGCGACCGAGACTGAGCGATCCTTACTTCGTGCTGCCGGGGATCAAGATAGAGCGGAACGACAGCAGGAGTGGCACAGGCAACGGCAGATCAGGCGGCTGCAAATCAGACAGCTGCTGAGGCTGAAATTGCTAGTTTTCTCGATCCACACGAGGGCAAAGGCATCTCTGCTTGCTTTGACCCACTTCACTACGCCCCATTGCCGCATCGTCTTGGTTCGAGCAGGATGAGGCGGTACGAGCCTCTAGCTACTGTAGTTGCTAAAAACCTGCTTCTTTGCTAGCCTAACAGCATCTCTCATTCCAGCGTCCTACGTTAGGTTCTCCTGTCTCTTCATTCAGTATCAAAGCATGCTTTACTTTTATCGTCTTAAACATAGATGCATGTCTAGGATCCCCTGTGACTTGTGATGTGTACACATTTGATTTGAAAATTGCCTCAGTTGAACATGTCATATCAAGATCTGTTAACCAACTGGACATTAAAACATGTAACCATATGAAATAAAATTAAAAAGACAAAACCCTAACATCGGACTGAAACTAGATAGGTACCTGTGCAATTTGAAAATTCTAGACAAAACGTAAGGACACTAAGATTAGAATTTTAATGCAAATAGATGGGTGGTTTTTCATTTTTTTATTTTTTCAGAAAATCATAAAATCTAAGAAAGTGGTTTTCATTTTTATTTTTTTTAGAACATCATAACATTTTAGGGGTGGTTTTCATTTTTTTCCAGAAAATCATAAAATCTTGGGCGTGGTTTTCATTTTTATTTTTTTTTTCAGAAAATCTTAAAATCTAGGGGGTGGTTTTCATTTTCATTTTTTATTTTTTATTTATTTATTTATTTTTATTTTTTTGAGAAAAATTAATAAAAACTAGGGTTTAAAAGAAAGATTCACCTAACACACCAGTACTTAGAATACCTAGTCTTCTAGGGCTTGAAAGAATCAAAAGGTCGTCACACACACATGAAGTTGAAAAATTTGCCTGGCTCACTAGGATTTAGGGTGTCTAGTCTTCTATGGCTTGAAAGAACCGAATGGTTGTCACACACTTATGAGCCTAAGGTTTGAAAGATTTGCCTGGCTCACCAGGGTTTAGGTGCTTAGTCTTCTAGGGTTTGAAGGAACAGAAGGGTCGTCACACACACATGAACCTAGGGTTTGAAAGATTTACTTGGCTCCCTAGGGCTTAGGGTGCCTAGTCCTCTAGGGCTTAAAAAAACCGAAGGATCGTCACACACACACGAACCTAGGGTTGAAAGATTTACCTAGCACACCAGGGCATAGGGTGCCTAGTCTTCTAGGACTTGAAAGAACCAAATGGTCATCACACACACACAAACCTAGGGTTGAAAGATTTTTCTGGCTCACCACGGTTTGGGGTGCCTAGTTTTGAAGCCTAGGGCTTGAAAGAATAGAAAGATCGTTACACACACACGAACCTAAGGTTGAAAGATTTTCCTGGCTCAGCAGGGCTTAGGGTACCTAGTCTTCTAAGGCTTGAAATAACCGAAGGATCGCCACACACACACGAACCTAGGGTTAAAAGATTTGCCTAGCTCACCAGGACTTAGGGTACCTAGTCATCTAGGGCTTGAAAGAACCGAAGGATCGTCACACATACACAAACCTAGAGTTGAAAGATTTCCTTGGCTCACCAGGGCTTAAGGTGCCTAGTCTTCTAAGGCTTAAAAAAATCAAAGGGTCGTCACACACACACGAATCTAGGGTTGAAAGAATTATCTGGCTCACCTGGGCTTAGGGTGCCTTGTCTTCTAAGGCTTAAATGAACCGAAGGATCAACACACATACACGAACCTAGGGTTTGAAAGATTTGCTTGGCTCACCAAGGCTTACGGTGCCTAGTCTTTTAGGGCTTGAAAGAACCTAGGGTTTACACACACACGAACCTAGGGTTTTCTTATTGGTTTCGTTTTCCTTTCATAGTTTTTGCATTCCAATCTTATTATATCATCTAATCATCTTCCTCTTTTTAGGTTGGTCAGTATATCCGAGGGTTCGGTAGTTCTACTTTCAGTGACGTGCTGGAGTGGTATGACGCCCTTTCAGCTCCCAATTGGGCCTTTATTGATGCCTCCAGCTTTGCTCGGTACATACCATTACTGGGTAGGACCAGCAATGACCAAGTCTGGTTGATTACTTTGGCAGAGAGGTGGTGAGATACCACCAACACCTTCCACTTCACCACCTTCGAGGCCATATTGACTCCACTGGACTTTGCTATGCTAACGGGCATCCGAATTGGAGGAGTTCCCATCCCCTTTAATCCAAGCATCGCCTGCTCTGCTGATGCTTTGACATATCTTTTGGGCACTGTACTAGTCCAGATGGATAAAGACCGAGTCAGGTACACTTGGTTCTTTGAGCACTTTCATCACTTTCATTGCACTGAGCCCCACCATTATGAGTGGGTTGCCCGCGCTTTCTTACTATACATGTTCGGTACCTCCTTGTTCTCGAACAAAGAAAATACCATGCATCTTCATTATCTTGGTGCTCTCTTTCATCTTGATTGGGTACCCACATATGATTGGGGAGGAGCTGCACTTGATGGCTCGATGAGGGCCTTGACCTGATTCTCTCAGGAGCTTAGCATAGGGGGATACTGGAGGGTCTGGGAGGTACATCTTCGTTTTTGTACATTGTTCATTTATTTCTTCTATTAATTATTATCTGCTCTTCTGCTGACATATTCTCTTTACAGTTATGGACTTATGATTCATCAGGCTACATGTCCTGACGAACTCTTCTGCTGATCCTCTAATTATCCCCTATGCTGCCCGGTAGGCCCACAGTTTGAAGGGGTGAAAGAGTAAAAGAAGGACTTGGAGAGATTCTGGGCATCTCTGGCTGCCTGACTCCCAACTAGGTACCACTTCTTGCTCTATTCTCAACTTATTGCTTACTGCTTTATCTATTCACTGATCACTGCTTACTATATTGTACATTGTTCTCTACACACTGTTCTTTGATCACTATACTGTTCACTGTTTACTGATCACTGTACTGGTTACTAAATTTCTGTTGGTTCGCTGGGATGTCTGGCGGGGAATAGAGGGTTGGGCTGGCGAGGATTTGATGTGCAGTCGTGATGCCTCCTCGATGTGGATCCTGTTGGAGGGCCCCTTCTGCAGAGAGTATTATCTGGGAGAGAGGGTAGTCCGATAGTCTTTAGGACTTGACCACTTCAGGATTTTGACTGCTCCTTCAGTCCGTATGTGCTGGACAAACCTTATGGGCTGAGTCGACATATTACTCGAGATGATAAGGACTCATGCTACGGGACTGCTGGGGCCCGAGGGAGATTACAAAGTATGGGCCCAGGCACATTTGTTAGGGCCACTGAGTCCTAGGCCAGCCCCACCTATTGAACGGAGGATGGGACCAGCACCAGTGCCTGTTCCTGATGCTGCACCACAGTCTGCTGCTGCTGGAGTTGCTGGTGGAGCTGCTGGAGCTACTGGTAGAGCTACTAGAGCTAGAGCGGTTGAGGTACCATGGATTATTTTAGTTCTCGTGATCGAGTATCCATTCGATATCCCTATCCCCGTTCCTCTAGCCCTGGAGTACAAATCGATTCTTGGCCAGGTTTGATGTTCTTTTTCACACCTTTTCTCTTTGACCTTCTCTATGCTTAGACTGCTCAACTCTTGTTTCCTCTTGGCAGGTGGATCAGCCTTGGCTAGATCATCTCATGCTTGTGGTGAGCGGCATGCGAACCCTGATTTGTCAGCAGGATTCGGCCCTCCATGCAGCTGGGGTTGTCTTTACTCCTCAGCCAGTTGAGATAGTGAGTATTTCACCATTTCTCTTTCACTGCATTCCCTTCTTTGTCCTACCTTTTATTCCTTCATTCTTCCACAGCCACATGCCCCAGCTCAAAATGTTGTCGAGCCATGGGTTCAGGGTGAGTCACAGGTTCCTGTCCGGGCTCCAGCTCGAGGTTGTGGGTCTCGTGCCTCTTCTTCTAGAGCTCGCTTCAGAGGGTCTGTTTCTTCTTCCAAGTGCCATTCCCACATCGTGTCTTCTTCTTCAGATGGCAGTGACGACAGCGATGACCTAGAGGAGTTATTCGAGGCTGTCAGTTCAGACAATGCCGAGTCTTTTTCTTACCGAGTCTGCCAGAGACGCTACGAGAGAGAGAGATAGAGATTTCCCCCCTTCTCATACATTTTGCTACATTATGATACTTTTGGGTTTTATGGGCCTATGTGCCCTAGATTACTTGTTGATGGGCCACGGTGCCCCTATTGATACATTTGGGCCTTTGTGCCATTCACTACTTTATATATACATCTGTTTGCATGGTTTTTCTTTATTTACTGCTTAAACTACTATGTACTATGCATGATACAAGTTTTGAAAGAAAGTTCATTTTTATTACTTAGCAAGCATGGATGTTTAATTTCGATGAAAAAGGTTACATAATACAAAACCTGTAAAAAAAGGGGAACAAAATAGGGTTCCTGCAACCTTTGAAAGTGGCGGTCGCCAGGTTTGAAGTTGGTGTTCGCCACAAAGTACAAGAGCCAGGTAGCGGGCGCTAGGTTTGGAAGCCAGCGGCCTTATACTATGTACCTTTCAACATGGCGGCCCCATACTCCAAGGTAGCGGTCACAACATTTATTGTACTTTTTTAAACTTTTTGACGTCCAACTTTCTCATGTCTTATAAATATAGCCTTGGGGTCCCTATTTTATGTCACTTTCATCGTGATGGCTCTCTTCCATGTCCCACTTTCTGCATGGATCGAGGAGTTTTCACATGTTGAACATCTGAACTTTGCATCATTCGGTATTAACTCCTTGTTCTCCTTAATGATTTTCAAGATAAACGAACCACTACTATAAGCTGCTGGACAGCTGTGTGACCCATAATCTCATGTCTTTCGCTTTGGCCTTGAGGAACTATGCCCCACTATAGAGGAGTTCACCGCCATTCTGGATCTGACCCCAAGGAAATTTGTAAATGTGGCAACTTTCTTTCTCTCTAACCGGCAACAAATGATGCAACTCTATGTCTTATCGAAGATGGAGGCTTTCCTTTTAACATCTGATGACTACCTCGATATTCCATGGATCATAGACAGATTCCATCCCACTGGCGACTTAAGTGATCTCAACCTTCAATTATGGCGCCACTATGCTTTGTGTTTCTACCTTCTTGCTCGTTACCTTTTCATTTATTTTGATGGACGACTCAGTAGCTCACTAGTTAACATTGCTGGTCAAATGTGGTCGGGGAAAGACTTTGTCCGAATGGTTCTTGCTGCGACTCTCATTGGCTTGGATGCTATTCGTCGAGGCGAGACTACTATTTTTGCTGGCAGCCCCTTACTTCTTCAGGTAAGCTTAAAGTTTTTCTTTTCCATTTCTCTCATCAGTCTTTAGATACACAGTCGGGTGAAAACACACAGCCTTTGGTCCCTGGATTAATCACTTCCCACTTGCTTTTGAGTCTTCAGCGATCAATTTATTTCCTCTTTGGGCCTTTACCGGGGGCTTTCTATTGTGCCCTCGAGCGGGTTAGTTTCACCCCAACTCAACCATTACTATCAAGTTTACTGATTTCTCTCGATATATCTCTTAACCCTTTGCAGATCTGGTTGATGGAGAAAGTGAACCTCATACAGAAATTGGCTACCGATAGGTATAGTGCAGCGGCCCTTATTCATCGCCCTTACTATCAGATATGCACTACTGAGACGGCTTGGAGGCAGTATCTTTCCTCTCTGACGACAACAGACATTACATGGCAGTGTTCTTGGTGGCAGATCCCCACCATAACTTTGACCACCATGGTCCGTCCCGGCGTCATGCTGATTGGCTTGCGACAGTCTACTTTTCATTACCCACACCGGATCATGCGACAGTTCGGTCACAGTCAGATCGTATTCCATGGGGTTTGAGGTTGCTTGTACTCATTTTTAATTCAGGCCCCATTTTTGGCATAATATTAGGAGGCTTGGCAATCTCGCTCCCTAATGGAGATGCAAGAGATGTAGTGCCCGGAACTCCCTTACGAGTACAAGGCATAGCTAATCCAAGACAGAGAGAAACGAAACAAAGAGAAAGAAAAATAAGAAGCAAAGAGGAGGAAGATTTGACGAACTTGCTTTTTTTTCAGATTTCTCATTGATTTCTTATTATTTTTACTTTTTAGAGTTTAGAACTAGCACGCCCGCCTTTTTTTCAAAACCTTGTAACTGATGCTAAAAATGAAGTATTCAACCTTTATTTTGAAAAAGATTTGCAATTATCTCAAGTTTTTCGATTTTTGCAATGTGAATGACCTTATTATCAAAATTAAAGACAAATTTGCATTGATCTTACTTAGATTCAAAGATGGCTAAAACAAATAAAGTGGCCGAACATCTTAAAAGAAGATGCCTACGTATCCCAAGAAAGTAGAATCAAGTCTTAACGAAGTTTGAGCTTGGCTTACCCTCGGACATTAACACTCTCCTTTTGTGGCGCCCTAACTTTTGCCAAGGTCGATCTTTCGGGTTTTCAGCCTTGCAGGCTGCTCTAACTTTTGCCTGGGTTGCCTTTTTAATTTTCAACTCAATGAGCTTTTATTTTATTTATTTTTCTCTCAAGCGTAGAACTTTTTGAGCTGGTCCAAATTAATCGATGTGGAGAATGTATTGCCATCCAAATCCATGATAATTACTGCACCACCGGTCATGATGGTTGTAATCAGAAATGGCCCGGACCAATTTGGCTTGAACTTGCCCCTTGGGTCGAAGATGGGGCCCCTGATTTCTTTAAGAAGCAAGTCACCTTCTCTCAAGTCCCGGGTCTTGACCGTCTTGTTAAATGCACGAGCAATCCTCATTTGGTATCCTTGCATGTGAAATGAAGCCTGCAGCCTTCTTTCATCAAACAAGAGCAGCTCTTCCATCTAATTCTCTGCCATTCTACCTCTAGAATACTGGCCTCAGTCACTATTCTTAGTGAAGGTATTTTCACCTCAATGGGCAACACAGCTTCCATCCCATACACTAAAGAAAAAGACGTGGTTCTTGTTGAAGCTTTAATCGATGTCCTGTACCCTCAGACTGCAAACGGTAGATGTTTCGGCCAATCTTTATGTGAGCTGATCATCTTTTGCAGAATCTTCTTTATATTCTTGTTTGCTGCCTCGACTACCCCGTTGGTTTGTGGCTGATATGGTGAGGACTTGTGGGTTACTATCCGATATTCTTCAAAAAGCTCTAAGACCTCACCTTGAAAGTGCAAACCGTTATCTGAGATGATCTCATGAAAAACACCATATCGACAAATGATATTCTTTTTCATGAACTTGGCAACGTGAGAGGCTTTCAATACCGAGTAGGAGACAGCTTCCACCCACTTGGTAAAATAATCAATTGCCACCAAAATGAACTTGTGCCCATTTAAAGCCTTTGGAGTTACCCTGCCAATCACATCAATGCTCCATACTAAAAACGGCCATGGGGACGTCATGCTATACAGTTGGGATGGGGGAATGTGCATAAGGTTCGCATGAATCTGACACTTGTGGCACCTTCGCACAAACTGTATGCAATCTATTTCCATTATCATCCAAAAATACCCTTGTCGTAGGAACTTCTTGACTAACATATTTCCACTCATGTGAGGCCCGCAAACTCGCGCACGTATCCCTTTCATCAATTCTCGGCCTTCCTCACTACTGACACATAACTTGTTGACTCCAGAATGTCCTCATTTGTATAATTTCCCCTGTAAATGATAAATTATGCAGATAATCTCCTTATTGGTTTTTTATCCTTTTTGCAAGCAAATTTCTTGTATTCTCCCTTTTTCACGAAATTCTAAATGTCAAAGTACCAAGGGAGTTTATTAGTACTTTCTTCAATTGTGGCTGTCATCTCATATGTCGGCTTTCTTTTTTGCTCAATTATCAATGGCCTCATCCTAACCCCGGGTGGTATATCAATCATTGATGCCAGAGTAGTTAGTGCGTCGGTAAACTTGTTCTGTAATCTCGGAACATGAGTGAAAACCACTGATTCAAAGCACAGTATCAGCTATTCCAACTCTTGATGGTAGAGAATTAACGTTACGTCCTTAACCTTCCATTCTCCTCTTACTTGTGAGATCACCAATGCTACCCCTAACTCTAGGGCGGCCTCTAACCCTGCTAAGCACACTTCATACTCAGCTTGATTGTTGGTAACTTCAAAGTTGAGCTTTAGAGATAGGAGAACATGTGATTCATCAGGAGTGACAAGGAGAACTCCTATTGCATAGCCATACTGATTAGATGTGCCATCAAGATACAGAGTCCATTTGTCATCTTCGACTCCCATCTGCTCATTAGGAACTGGAATTCTACGTCTACGTCTCCCTTAACTGGTTGGTCTGCTACAAATTCTGCTACTGCTCTGCCATTTACTAACTTCCAGGTGACGTACCTGAGATTAAACTCTGACAGCAACAACAACCACTAGCTAGCCTTCTTGTTAATGCTGGCTTCTCAAACAAGTACTTTAATGGATCCATCTGAGAAATTACATTCACTGTGAAAGACAACATGTAATGCCTTAGTTTTCAGGAGGCCCAAATCAAAACCCAACATGTTTTTTCAATGGCATATATCGTATCTCGGACCCAGTCATCTTCTTGCTCAAGTAGTAGACTGCTTTTTTAATTCCAATTTCTCTTTCTTGTGCCAACATGAATCCCATAGCTAAGTCAGTCACTGACAAATAGATAATCAATGGCCTCTCGGGCTTGGAAGGAGCCAGAATATGTGGGTTTTGAAAATACTGATGCACAGCTTCAAAGGCATCTTGGCATTTCAGATCCCATTCAAACTTGACTCCTTTCTTCAGCAGACAGAACAATAGCTCACATGTGGTTGTCAACTTTACTATGAACCGGCTGATGAACTATATCTTACCCAGGAATCCACTGACTTCTCGTTCGGTCTTTGGAGGAGGCGTTTCCATGATTGCCTTGATTTTCGATGGATCGATCTCGATACCCCGTTGAGTAATTATGAATCTTAGCATTTTGCCTGCAGTGACTCCGAAGGTGCACTTCTGTGGGTTGAGCCGCATCTTGTATTTTTTAATTCTTTTAAAGAACTTTTGTAATACTATGATGTGGCGATCTCGGTCCTTAGGCTTTACTATCATATCATCTGCATACACCTCGACTTCCTTGTGTATCATATCGTGCAGCAAAGTAGTGGCAGCCCTTTGATAGGTTATCCCTGCATTCTTCAAATCGAATGGCATCACACGATAATAATAGGTGCCCCAAGGTGTAGTGAATGTTTTCTTTTCTTTGTCTTTGGGGTCCATTAGGATCTGATTGTACCTAGAGAAATTGTTCATGAATGACAATAGAGCATGCCTTGTTGTGCTGTCTACCAAAACGTCAAAATGTGGCAATGAAGAATCGTCATTTGGGCTGGCCTTGTTGAGATCCTGGAAATCTACACAGACTCAGATGCGTCCTTCTTTCTTCAGAATCAGAACAATATTGGCCACCCATTTCAGATACTCGATTACCATAAGGAAACCAGCGTTGATGTGCTTAGTGACTTCTTCTTTGATCTTTAGAGCTCATTCTGGTCGTATCTGTCTCAATTTTTGTTTGACCAGTTTAGTATCAGGATATAAATGGATATGGTATTGGACAATATCGGGATCAATACTGGGCGTATCCTCATAAGACCATGCGAAGACATCTTTGAATTTTTTTAATAAAGTTATTAATTGCTCACATTCAACTAAAGATAACGAAGACCCGATTTGCACAATTTGTGGATTAGTTTCATTACTTAGATTAATTGACAACGTTTCTTCAGTTATAGGTTGAGTGCACATTTCTTATTCTCTTTTTATTAAAGATTTTATTTCTTTAGGGACATTCCCATCGAATTCAAAATCATCAGAAAGCGTATGAAAAAAATCAAACGAAGTTGAGTAACCAGAAATCTCGTTCATTTTATTAATATTAAGAGACAAAATTACAAGATCAAAAGAAGCGGGAGATGATGCATAGACAGATGTGCCCTCAGACTCAATAAATAAATTATCATAATCAAACAGAAATTTACATGACTCATACTCGGAATCAAAACCCATATCATGCAGAATACAAAAGTCCAGAGACCAGTTATTGACAATTCTTATCGCAGCAACACGATAAGGCTGGTATAGTTAGCTGGTACTCCGTAACCCAACATCAGGCATTCTTGATCAGTTATGCGCATCTGGTCAGCAAACGAAGCTCCCATGCCTTCCAATTCATCAGCCCAGTCTTCCTCCCTATTCTTCTCATCTCCTTCCTTTTCTCCTAAAGCTTCCTCTTCCTCTGTGTCAAATAATTGATGGCTAAAGAAAATTTCCAGTCCTGGTAGCTTTTGATTAGTCTCTTCATCTATCCATGGTTCTAGGAAGCCGCAGTAAGGAAAATCCTCTCCTTCTTTGATGAAGTACCCATTCAGCATTCCTAAGTATTTGTTCCTCTTTCCTTTCTGCCCTTTCTTCAGCTCCTCCAAATCTTCCTTGGTCGGTTTGTACCCTAAACTAAAGCGTTGTGACCTCTACATCACTTTGATGGGCTCTGAAATGCCTTGCTGCTTGCGACCCGACCCCATTCCCGAAAAATAGGACATACGCTTCATCATCATGACCGCTCGTGGGTTGATGTAGTTTCTCTCCTCTTTTAGCAACATCTGTACAGCTAGAGTTTCGTCAAAATTGAATCCACTCATGTGGAGGCCTCGCGCAGTGGCGCTGCTGCCCCATATATTTGCCCCGCCCCCCCCGAAGGGTTCGACCCCTGGGATGTTCATTGCCTCCTCCCCAACTTACCTACACCCAAAAAAAATTTGAATCCACTCAAAAACATATCTCCTTCTCCATGCTGAACCTCCAGGAGAGTTGAGCCATCTTCTCTTGGGGCTTGAAAACTATCTTTCCCGTAGATTGTTAACAGTGCCCCATTCTTGATTATGGTGAAGGATGGAAGGTACTGCTTGGACATTTGGGTCATAAAGCTATAGCCTTCCCAAGAATAAATTAAAAGATGCCTACACATCTAGCACATAAAATTCGATCAAAGTCTTCAGTAGTCCCACCGATACTGCGAATAACACAACCCAAGCACGTCCTGCCATGTGTTATCATAGGCCCGGACTCCCTGGTTACTGGTTGTGAAATGATCTGGCTTTAATCCCAAGTAGACAACCGTTTTAAGTTGGCAAACATTCAATGCAGACCTGTTGTCGATGAGAGTCACTGGAACCCATTTCTCCAAGCATTTGACAGTGTTGTGCAATGGTTTGTTATGTCTCCTCCCTTCTAATAGCAAATTCTTATCGAAAATAAAATGACCTTCGGTTCTGCAGCCGACAAAATAAGTCCAATAAGTTGCTCTAGAGTTGCATCTTTTGAAATATTAGCCTTGTTTAAGACTTTCAGCACAGCTTACCGATGCCGATGTGAAGCCATCAATAAACCCCAGATACTAACATTGGCTTGAGTCTTCTTCAGCTGCTTCAATACAGTGTCATCTTCCTCTTCTTGTTTCTTCTCTTTCCCTTTCCACTGGTCTGTCATTTTTTGATCTGAGCGGGTTTGAAGTGCCGTTCACTCCTAGTCAAGTGTTCTACCCCCTCTTTGGGGTCTCATAGCCTCAGCACCGAGTTTTTAGCATGCCTTACCTGATCAACACACAGAGAGCTTTCAAACGCCCATAGTGTTGGAGGCAAAACTGCTAAGATCATTATTTCTATAAACGATTTTTCGATAAAATAACTGGACGGGCAATCGTCGAAACGAGCTCCAGATAAAACTTTTTGATGTCGAACGATCGAAATAAAATCCGTGCCACCACAGTTAATTTAAATGGATACCTTTTTGGTCGATTCTCCAACTATGAACTTTTGATTCAAAGTTGAAACTCCTGTTAGACATTTTACTGTATTCCCGATGTGATTCCCAAACGTAGTGATAATTTAAAGTTGGGCCGGGCCCGGCGGGCTCTCGCTAAATTTTCGAGCCGAACCGGGGCCAGGCTTTTTTCCCAGGGGGTCGGACCAGGCCCTAGGAGTAAAGGGCTCGGGCTCGAGCTACAGGCCCGAGCCTCAAGTCCAGGCCTGTAGGCGAGCCTCTGGGCCGGCTTGACCGGGTCGGCCAGTTTTTTTGGTGTTTTTTTTTATTATTCAAATTTATTATATTATATAAGTTTATTATATTCTATAAACTTATAATTTTTTTTTTGTATTCAAATTTATTATATTATATAAGATTATTATTATAAGTGTATTATATTATATAAATTTATAAAAAAAAATTTTGTATTCAAATTTATTATATTATAGAAGTTTATAATATTATATAAGTTTATTATAATCTATAAACTTATAAGTTTTTTTTTGTATTCAAATTTATTATATTATATAAGTTTATTATTATATGTTTATTATCTATTATATAAACTTATAAATTTTTTTTTGAATTCAAATTTATTATATTATATAAGTTTATTTTTATAAGTGTATTATATTATATAAACTTATAAGTTTTTTTTGTATTCAAATTTATTATATTAAATAGGTATATTATTATAAGTGTATTATATTATATAAACTTATAATTTGTATTATATTATATAAATTTATAAGTTTTTTTTTGTATTCAAATTTATTATATTATATAAGTGTATTATTATAAGTGTATTATATTATATAAACTTATAATTTTTTTTGTATTCAAATTTATTATATTATATAAATTTATTATAAGTGTATTATATTATATATTATAAGTGTATTATATTATATAAACTTATAAGTTTTTTTTTGTATTCAAATTTATTATATTATATAAGTGTATT
>JAULJZ010153409.1:0-29419 GCA_032270985.1 Heliamphora pulchella
GTGGCTTTGAGTACTTCGTCAGTTTCATTGATGACTACTCAAGGTATGGATACATTTACCTGATGCACCGTAAGTCTAAATATTTTGAGAAATTCAAAGAATTTAAGGCGGAGATGGAGAAGTATCTGGCAAAAAGTATCAAATCACTACGATCCAACTATAGTGGAGAGTATCTCTTTAGAGTGTTTAGGGATTACCTGTCATCAGAAGGAATTATATCCCAATTGACTGCACCTGGCACTCTACAGCAAATGGTGTAGAAGAAAGAAGGAATATGACTCTTATAGAGATGGTAAGGTCAATGATGAGTTATTCAGGATTACCCGATTCATTTTGGGACTCGCTTTTGAGACAGTAATTTTCATTCTGAACTTGGTACCTTCTAAGTCAGTACCTTCTACTCCCACAAAATTGTGGACCGGGTATAATCTTAGTCTAAAATACATTCGAATTTGGGGGTGTCTAGCACATGTACTTAAAGGGAGCGCGGATAAGTTGAAACCAAGGACAGAAGTCTGTTTCTTTGTGGGGTATCCCAAGAGAATGAAAGGTGGTCTATTTTATAATTCTAAGGATCAGATGGTCATTGTTAGCTCCAATACCCGATTCTTAGAGGAGAATTATATTATGGACTACAGACCCAAAAGAAATATTGTTCTGGAAGAAATGAGAGAAAATACCAGTAGAATGGAAGAGGAACCATAAGTCATTGATATCCTATTACCTCGTCGTAGTGGGAAAATTATCGAGATAGGCGCAAATCATAAATAGGGTGCTAATGCACAGGGTTCAGATTCTGCACAGCATGTTACTGCTAGTACAGAGACACAGGTCGTACCTCATCCTAGTGGGAGGGTTTATCAACTTGATCGGTTTATGTTCTTAGGAGAGTCTTTTGATAGGATCTCGGCAGAACTAGATACTGACTCTTGTAACTATAATGAAGCACTTTAGCACAAAAATGTAGATCTTTGGCAAAAGGTTATGAATTCTGAGATAAAATCTATGTATTCTAGTCAGGTTTGAAAACTTATAGAACCACCCAAAGGGATAAAATTCATGGAATGCAAGTGGATCTACAAGAGGAAGAAAGAAGCAGACAAAAAGGTTAAAACCTTTAAAGTTAAGCTTGTTGCAAAAGGGTTCACTCAGAAAGAAAGAATCGATTATGAAAAAACCTTTTCGCTGGTAGCCATGCTTAAGTCTATCCACATTCTCTTATCCATTGCTGCTTATTTTGATTACAAAATCTAGAAAATGAATGTCAAGACAGCTTTCCTTAACGGAAGTCTTGATGTGTGTCTTTATATGATACAACCAGACGATTTCATAGCGAAGGGCCAGGAGCACATGTTGTGCAAGTTTAAGAGATCTATTTATGGACTTAAGTAGGCATCGAGGTCGTGGAACACTCGATTTGATTAAGCCATGAAGTCTTATGATTTTGATCAGAGTCCAAATGAATCCTGCGTCTACAAGAAGGGTGACGGAAGCGTGGTGATCTTTTTAGTACTTTATGTAGACGATATCTTGCTCATCGAAAAAGATGTGGGGGCATTATCTACGGTAAAAGTATGGTTATTTGGGTAATTCAATATGAAGAACTTTAGAGAAGCCAGTTACATCTTTGGGATCAAGATTGTACGAGATCGAAAATAAAGGATGTTGGGCTTATCATAAGCAAAGTATATCGATCATATCCTTGCTCGTTTTAGTATGTAGGATTTTAAAAAAGGGTTTCTCCCTTTCAAGCATGGAATCACTCTATCCAAGGATCAGTGTCTTAAGACACCTGATAAGATAGAGAAGATGAAGGTGGTTCCTTATACTTCGGCAGTAGGAAGTCTCATGTATACTATGCTTTGCACTAGACTTGACATTTGCTTTGTTGTTGGTATGGTTAGCAGATATCAGTTTAACCTAGGGTAAGAGCATTGGACAACGGTAAAGAATATAATCAAGTACCTAAAAAGGACTAAAGATTATAGTTGGTTTACCAGGAAAACAACCTAGTACCTTTAGGGTACACAGACTCAAATTTTCAATCTAACGAAGATTCCCGCAAGTCTACCTCAAGATATGTGTTTACCTTAAGAGGTAGAGTTATAAGTTAGAGGAGTATCAAGCAGTCCTGCGTTGCTGATTCTACCATGGACGCCGAGTACATGACAGCTTCTGAAGCAGCCAAGGAGGTCGTTTGACTCAGGAACTTCTTGTTAGATCGGGATGTGGTCCCTTCAATACAGTTGGCTATTACACTTTATTGTTACAATAGCAGAGCGGTTGCAAACTCGAATGAACCAAGAGTCCGTAAGAAAGGAAAGCACATTGAGTGTAAGTATCACCTGATACGAGAAATTGTACAGAGAGGTGATGTTATGACCAAGATTGCATCAGCAGATAACCTTGCAGATCCTTTTACAAAGAGCTTACCGGCTAAGGTTTTTGATAATTATGTAGAGGGCATGCGAGTTAGATGTATGGCAGCATGATTTTGAATATAAGTGGAAGATTATTAGGATTGAATATTGAAAATAATATTTTTAGTATTTAATTTTATTTTAATAAAATTAATTTTTTATTTTATGAGAATCTTAATGAGCAATGTATATAATATCATTTATTTAATATTATGCATGGATGTCCTTTATTCTGTACAGTATTTAATCTAGTGTGCTGAGTATGGTTTGTACACAGAAGATCAAATTTTAGGTTCTTGCAGAATATAAGTTATTTGTTCATAGTTTAGATAGAAATGGACATATCATCTGGTACGACTGTAGCACAGAGTTTTAGTAGGCATGTCTTGGTTACGGGGAATAGATAATAGCGTCATCTATTGTTCTGACTCTTTGTGCTAGTACACTTTGTGTGTATTGAACGGGACACATTGGGTTAATTAATTTTATACTGATTATATAAATTAATTCACACCCCAAGGTTATTATGAATAATGCTTATACCCTTAATCCAGAAATAATAACTAATTTGCGTATATTTAATATTCGTTGTTTTTATTCATTAGAGGATGCGATTTTATATGGGTTTATATTTTCAGTGAGTTAGATAGTGGTATTATTAATATAGTGAATATTAATTATTGACGGAATCCACGTCTTGAATGATTGAGATTAACGATACCCTCTTAAGGAAGCTTATAAGTTTTGACCGGGCGAAACCCTGTAAGTAGATTTGATTATCCGGCGGTCAAATAAGTTAAGCGAAAGGGTTTAAGAAATTTCAAGATATCGATTAAATTAAATTATCAGTAATTAAATTTAATTAATGGGTATTAAAAATCTTAATATGAGAAGATGAGTTAAGCATTTAATAACATGAGCTCAATACAAGAATGTCTTCAGATTATGGCTTAGAGTGCAATTATGTTCTTTAATGGTGTGAACTGTAATTTGGTATTTTATAAAAATTACAGAAACTGCTGTATGATTTTGATAATTATAGATACCGCTGTGAAGTTTGCTTAATTGCGAAAACCGCTGGATGGGTATCTGTATCACACTAGAAGTCTGAGTTATAATTACTTCACAGGTTCCTGTTGCAGCCCTATAAATATGCAGGTAGGCTAAACTATAGTCATAACTTGTCTTAAAGACTAAAACTGTCCAAGTTCTGTTGGTACGAGTTCTTGAAGGTTCGTAGCCCACACTACGTTCGAGAATCGCATAAGGAAATATAGTAAAAGATCTGACGAGAGTTTCAACTCGAAATCAAAATCGTAGTTAAAGAATGAACCGGTAAAAGGTATTCTTCTAAATTAACTGTGGTTGCACGAATTTTTATTGATCGTTAGACATCAAAAGTTTTATCTAGAGCCCGTTTCGACGTTTGTCTGTCCAATTATTTTTAACGAAAATAGTTTACAAAAATAATAATCTTGACAGTTTTGCCTCCAACATGATGTTCAACAGATAGGTCGCCAGCTTCCTATGTCATTGCCCTCCAATAAAATGACTGAAGAAAAACTTGCTCAATTGGGCAAAAGATTCTATAGATCTGAACTTCAACTTCGTAAACCAGATTTGTGTAGGGCCTCTCAAAGTAGTAGGGAAAGCTCAGCACATGATTGCCTCTGGTACGGTATGGCGGCACATCAAGGAATTGTAATTGTCCAAGTGGTCTAATGGATCAGACATCCCATCAAACACGTCAACAGACGACATCTTGAACTTAGGGGAAAAGGTACAACCATGATGGTTGGAACGAAAGGTGTACCAGTTTTTTGAACGAGGTCTTCTAGGGTAAAGGGCGTCTTACCCCTCATCGCTTCCATCACATTGTTGGGTTGCGCTTTCACCTCCCGTATCTGTTCATCCTAGGCAGTTGACATCTCCGATGGCTCTCCTTTTTTCGGGTGCAGTCGCCCTAGAACCTGTTGTGCCCGATTTCGGGGCTGAGGAAGATTAACTCCACTGGCCACCTCCTCTTTGTCCCTTCGCTGCGGGTCATGGGCCTCATCGCCGCCCTCAACATGTTGTAGGTGGGCGAAATGGCCCCCTGGTTTCAAAACTCGGCGAGGTAGGAGGGCATTCTTCTCTCGATCCCTCTAATGTTGCAACAACTCCTAATTCTGTTAAACTAATTGGAAAATGCTTTGCGTGAAATGATGGAGTTGTTCCTAGACGGGGCGATCATCTCCCCGCGGTTGGGGATGTTGAATAGTTGCGTCCTGGTTAATGTCATCGGTCATTGATCTGGTTTTCTCCATCCATGGCAGAATACACCACCCAAAAATAAAAAAGGATTCCCACAGACGGCGCCAAATGATGGTATTTCCCCGATGATGGGCCTTAAATCCACTGGTCCGACCTGAAATAGAAGAAAAGAACCATTAGAAAAAAGGGGCAGGAGTTTCCTTTGGCGAGCCCTCTCCGATGGTCAAGTTAAAACTCCAATAAAGTAACCCTCAAGCTAACCTTAAATCTCACTCTACTCAATTGTTAGTTCTAAAATACGTATCGTTTTTCTATTTGGTTACCCTCTTTATAGATTTGTTAAGCCATGTGGCCAACCAACCACGTGGAGACAGTTGTAACAGAATTTGAAAGAATCTGGGATCATTCCACGCGCCTTCTGCCTTACTCGCCTCTTGATTAAGAGATACGGCTGATCAGCCGTGTTCCTTTCTACCAACATTGCCCTGGGCTACTTCACCCCGGCCCCAGTAAAGTTGTACTAGGCTTTCTCAAGCTAGGCCTTGGGCCTCGCACATTGCCCCATCATGTATCATACTTTATATAATTTTCTAGTTTACTATATTTCAATTCCCATTCCATTCTATACTAGCAATGACAACTATATAATTATTATATTCAATTATATACAAAGACAATATTATTCAATTTACACAAAAAAAAAAAAAATTCTTTATCCAATCAACTAATTTCGAAAAAGTTGTCTTAAAATCTAATTTATCAAAACTTACATTAAACTCAATTTTACTTTTTGACTAAAAAAAAACCCTAAAAAACTTTCAATGTTTATTTCCTACATTTTTTTTTCACCTAAACACTCAGCCAATCACAAAATCTAATTAGATCTCTATATAAAGTCTTCGTTTGGTGCAAAGTTTAAAGCTGACTAAAAAAGTTTCTTGGCTTAAAAATTTAAAGAAAATCTTGCTTATTTTTTTTGGCCGCTTTCACTTTTTAACTACTTTTTTTAAAATATCTTTTTACTTAAGATAACTTCTAATCTTTTAATTTTTTTTATCAACCAAAATATTTTTATATATAAACAAAAAGTCATAATATTTATTTAATATACACATTTATTTTTTATTAAATTATATTTTTATAGCTTACTCATCAAGGTCTATCAAACAAAAATTTATTTGGAATATCTAAAATGTTTAACTTTTTAGAGATTTAGTAATTTTAAAATAAAAAATTAAATTATTTAGAATAATTTCCTTAGAAGAGCTTTTTTAGTTTTTTTGTTAAAATATTTAATATGCACTTATTTATATTTTTAAATTAAATAATTTAAGATAACAATACGATTTGTTTGTCTTTAGAAATAGAATTAATTTTTTCATTATGAATATTATAGTTACTTTATTCTAAAAAATTTAATTATTTAGAATGTCTATAAAATTCATTTCTTGAAAATGAAATAAAAAATAACATTTTATACAAAAATTCAAATAATATAATTTAAAACCTAACTTTTTTCATAAAATTCTAACTTTTTATAAATAAGCTTACTTTTTATTTAAAAAAAACTTAAAAATTAAAAGGGAAAAAGAAAGGATGGCTGAGGGAGGTGGGGTTTGTCTTTACTGTAAAAAGGTCGATTGGAAGCGAGCAATGACATGGAAGTATTAAGGTGTAAAGGTCTGTGGGGTCGGGTTTGATGGAAAAGGAGTTTATGCTTTTCTCCCGCCCTGTTATAGATTGAAGAGATTAGTTAGGCCTTTTTTAGGTTTAAAATAAAAATATTTTTATAATTTAAATTATTTATTTTATTATTTTTAATTTATATATTATTATAAAAAATTAAATTAGTTAAATATTATTAATTGTCAAATCAAATCATTCTGTGTTAATGAAATAAATAATAAAATAGACATCACAACTTATTTTTATTAACGCAAATGCAATTTGTTAAAATATTTAACGATATCCGATTAATTTAATTTTTTATAATAATAATATATAAACTAAAAATATTAAAATAAATAATTCAGATAATAAAAATATATATATTTTAAACCCAAAAAAAGGTGAAATTAGACCTCTCCAATCTATAACATAACTAAAGAGAAGCTTTACCCAAAAAAAAAAAAACGCAATAAACTGCTAAAGTAATGTTTTGTTTAGTGAATTTTTTTATATTAGTTTAAACGGTAATATTTATATATTTTTCTTGTTACCTAAAATTAAAAAATTAAAAAAAATAATTAAAAAATAAAAAATTCATATAAGGCAAAAAAAGTTAGTTTAGATTTTTTTGAATAATTTTTTTCAACTTTAAAACTCGTTTTTTCATCAGAAATTAAAAAATAATAATTTTTTAAAAAATAAAATACAGAAGTTTAGAAAGAATAACCTCCCCCAATAAAAATAAACTTTTAAAAAACTATCACAAACCATGGCTAAGCAGCTTTCTCTTTCCCCTCTTCATCTCTCTCTCAGCATTTTTCTGCTTTTTTCTGCATCAGTACAAAACAAGTGGCGCTTTCCTTTGTGATCAGACTTCAGAGATACAAAATTATATGCGTTGGAAAGGATGACCAACCCAAAAGACCTCCTTATCCCAACCACCCCACTCTCTTTTCTCTCACATAATTAATGCATTTGTGTACGGATGCATCATCCTCTTTGGCTAGTTTTAATTTTTTATCGTTAGTAATTATTCCTATTTTTAATTTTTTCTAAAAGTTTGTCAACAACCTTAAAAACAAAAAAGTAATTGGTTTTTTAAGTACTTACTGAAAATAAAAAAATAAAAAATAACAACAAAGAGCGAGAAAAATCGTCTTTTGTTGTTTCTGTTGGGTTTTTGTTATGTATTGATTTTCTTTACTTTCAAGCTCATTTAGTTAAATGTTATTGAAAAAGTAAAAAATTAATCAAAAGCTAATCAACGGCCCAGAAATGTATTGCCCTAATTTTGTAACAATAAAAATTTGAGTAATTTAAAGAATGCAAGAAAATGTTTAAAAAAAATGCTCAAGAATCAAAGTCCTTCGCATGAAACTTCTCAAAAACAGTCCATTTATATTTTCCCAAGAATACCCCAAAAGCATTTAACGAAATCCCTGATTTTGAATAAAATTTAATAAAAAGTCACTCAGTAGAGTTCGCTCCAACGTTAAAAAGGTACCCAATTTCCTCACCCTTGGAACATAGTTTTAAATAGGTAAAATTTTGAAATAAAACATATATTTGATAGTGAAATAATCACTTTTGATCCAAAAATCTAGCATCAAATCTTCAAGATCACCAGATAACATTAAAAAATAAGGAATTTAACCCATCAAACGAGCCCAACGCCCTCATATGTATACAATTTATGAGGTTATGGCCTTAAAATCTTACAACACGAGTGACTTAAATCAAAATACATTAACCCAATAGCACAAAAACAAAAATTACATTTACAATTTTAATTATCAAAAGTTGCAATCAAAGAATGTGTAATTCTATCAACTACTCAAAAAAAAGTTCTGCGATCATCTATCTTACTTCAACACTTTCTTTCTTCTATCACCTGAAATATTGTTAAAAAATATGAGCCGAGGCTCATAGAAAAAAGACTAACAATGAACATATGTGTGACCTGCGAAGATGGTTATGCGGGATGTAATATATAAATTTCTCCAAAATCAATTCTATTTATCCCAGATAAAGCTCCCTTCACATAACCGAGTTTTCAAGTAAAGGTTATAGTTCAAAGTTCAATGATTTGATTAAGCTAACTATTATGATCAGTCACCACACCGTGGCCCAACCAACCCAATATGTTCCATAATTTATAGCTATTCATTTCACCCAGAGTGATTTGCTAACCCAATTCATTCAATAATTTAATTAAGTACCAAAGCCAGACGACGCCTATAGACCTAAGTGTATTTATCGCTACCAGGCCATGCGAAACTTGAGAAATAAATACCTATTCTATAGCCCGACACGGAGAGCACACATTTTTTTATTTTTTTCGGAAACATCAAAGGGCGGGCCTACCTTACATTGCGCAAGTTTTCGGCCTTTCACCAAGATGCAACTCAATGCCAAACTTAATCATTTAATTCGATCGCATAGTACTTTAATTATATCATGTTCATTAGTAATCAATACGAGTCCAACCTCCAACCCGGTTACTCTTGCTAAACCCACACCATTACGGTTCTAATTCCAACCATCACATAAATTCTCATAAATCATATTTTCGAATATAAAGGCTCAAAGTCAATTCGACACTTTCACACGATTCAAATTCGACGGGTTATCGATTTTGCATCAAAACTGTAACCCATTACCCACTATTTTTCACATATCATTCAAAACATGGAATATAGATGCAATAGGTTAATACAACCCGAATTTATTCAATAGTTTCATTAATTTCAACATACGGGTCCCTGAACCCTAAAAGCCCTAAATTTTATGGTTTTGGTTCAAACCTAAACCTTACCCTTACATTTTTTAACCTGATCATAATCAACGATAATAAGAAGGTAGAATCATGCTAAATCATCCGTAGTTCCAAGATTTAACATTCTTTAACACAAAACCCTAACCTATGGCTCAAAAACACCATTTTTATGCATTTATGCTCACAAAATCAAAAGAACAAAACTCGTATCACATAGATATTCAAGGATAGTAATAGATTCTACCTCTTTAAAGCTCTAGCACTAAGAAAACACCTCTAGCAAGCTCCAATCACAGTAATCTCCAACCGAGTGGTGAGAAAGAAGCTTCCAACGCCAAGCTCGAGCCTCCAACGAGTATTCCATCAAGAGAGGAGCAAGGAATCACCAACAAGAGGAGCAAGGAATTACCAACAAGAGAAGCAAAGAGAGCCCAAGAACCCTCTAAACCAAACCCTAGCTCTCAACCTCTATTTTAGAGAGAGAGAGAGAGAGAGAAAATAAAAGAATGAGAGAAAAAGAGCCAACCCGTGACTTTAAAAAGTCTGTTTGTTGACAATTCGCTCGAGCAAACCCCCCCATCGCTCAAGCAGTCCCCACTTACCTGAACTCTAGCTAGGTGAAAAACCTAAACAAAAGAATGCAAACCAACCCAAAACATAATCCAAACACCTCGCAATGCCGTTCTCATGCACTGATAAACATTCAGTCATTGGTAGCAACATTAACATGCTCAAGTTTTAATTCTTACACATGATTTATACATTTAATCGTTTTCCACCACGTTTATCATAACTCATTTTTACTAAATCTAGAAAATAATAAAGAACCGAGTCCTTATAACCTCCCCCACTTAGGAGATTTCGTCTCTAAAATTACACATAGATCAAGGACCAAACAACTCGGGTTAATTTTTACGAACTTCTGACTCTTGCTCCCACGTGGCTTCTACAAAGTCGTGGTGAAGCCACAAAACCTTTATGTAGGTGATAGTCCTACCCCTTAGGACTAGCTCTTTGGTGTCGAGAACTCTCACTGTCTCTTCTTGTAGGTAACATCGTCCTCTAATTTCAACTTCGTCCAATCCAAAACACGAGATGGGTCCAGCTCATATTTGCGCAACATGGATACATGAAAAATGTTATGCACGAAGGCTAACTTTGGTGGCAAGACAAGGCAACAGGCCACCTCTCCAATCCTCTTAAGTATCTCAAATGACCCAATGAAATGTGGCGATAATTTTCCACTTTTTCCAAATCTCATTAAACCCTTTTGTGATGAGACCTTTAAGAATTCGTGGTCTCCCACCTCAAACGCTATCTGTCTCCTTCTTCTGTCTGCATAGCTCTTCTGACAATTTTGAGTGGTCACTAAACGTTTACGGATCGTGATGATCTTTTCTGTGGTTTTGCGGACAAGCTCGGGTCCTAACACAGCTATCTCGCCAACGTCGGTCTAACACACGGGTGACTTACAAGGTCTACCATACAATGCCTTATAAGGTGCCATCTCAATTCTTGAATGGTAACTGTTACTGTAGGCAAACTCCACCAATGGTAAATGGACCTCCCAAGACCCGCAAAGGTCTAGAACACATGATCGTAACATATCTTCGAGTATCTAAATGGTGCACTCTAATTGGCCATCGATCTATGGATGAAAAGTAGTACACTAAGAAGTAGGCTCGTCTGTCAAGGTTATATACCAAAAATCATAAATTTTATTTGGTTTTAATATTTAATTTTTGTTAGATCAAGGCAACCCAAGAGGGGGGTGAATTGGATTTTAAAAAGATAATAACAAATCTTAAAAATTTTTTGAAACCTTTTTAATAGGGCGGGCTAACAAATATAGCAAGATAATCAAATATTAAAGCAATGCAAACATTAAAGAGGTTAAAGATAGAGAGAATGAATTAGACACCAAAGATTTATAGTGGTTCAGTTTCTTCCAAATCTACGTCTACTACTCAAGTCTCTCCTTGAGAATTTCCACTATGATAGAATGATTCACGGTAGCATTTAAAGTTCTACAATCTCAAGACTTCTATATCCACGAGGATAGGAATATTTACGGGAACATTCAAAATCTTTACAACAACCTCAAGATGATCCTACGAAAACAATCCCTATTTTTTTCTAATCACTCTTGAGCTCTTCATTGATGAGAGTTACTCACTCACTCAAAGGACAAATGGTGACTCACACTTAGATATAATAAATGAAGTGTTTTAATGAGAATCACTCACTCTCTTTACAGAATTGATTGGCAATAAATGAAGAGGTAAAAAGAGATGAGCTACAGGAGCTAGAGTTATAGCAATAAATAAGAGCTTGAAGAATATGACTTTGAATCAAGTAATAAAATAATGATTGTAGGTCTGCAGAGATTTAAAAGCTGAGAGTAACTCCTTATATAAGTTCTTGAGGATTTATGACCGTTGGAGGTAGGTTAGGGCATTTAATGCCAAAAATTCAACCGTTGAACTCTGCCGCGAATTTAAATTTTTGTCGCAGGTGTCGACACAAATGATTTTGGGTCGACACAAAATGTCTAGGGCATATTCTTCAAGTAGTTGGGTCGACTCTGATCTTTGGTGGGATCGACACAATTTTAGCAATCTTTCTCACGAACACAACCGTGTCAACACATTTGGTTTTGATGTCGACTCAATGGTTCTTCTGATTTTCAGAGAGGGCAATTTGTGTCGACTCATATTACCTTGGTGTCGACACTAAAATTCTACCGGAACCCTTGGGAGATTTTTGTCAACTCATTTAAACTTTGATGTTGATTCAAAATTTTTTCAGGTGGGCTCGAGATATTTGTGTTAACTCATCTTCAATTTATGTTGACTCACGAAATTTTACAGGTGACCTCAGTACTTTTATGTCGACTCATTTTTTACTTTTGTCGACTCATTTTTTACTTTTGTCGACTCAAAGTTCTGAATAACAAAAGTGAGGAACCACTTTTGTGTCGACTCAAAAGCATTTGTGTTGACTCTTTTTGAGTGCAGAGAGCTTCGGCTCTTTTGTGTCGACTCAAAATCTATTTGTGCCGACATTAATTTTTGATACCTGAAACATCTTCAACAATATGTTAGGGTGTCAACTCATTTACTTAAAGGTGTTGACACGCTTAATATCTTCAAGTATTCTTTACATTAAAGTGTTGACTCAATTATTAATTGGGGTCAACACAAAATATTCTCATTCAAGAGTATTCAAGTGTTTAATCCATTGAGAGATGAGTCATCTCATAAAACTAAAAGGTGTCAACTCATTTGTTCAATTGTTGTTAACACAATTTTTTTGAAAATATTAAATATTATCCTTTTAAGACAATTCATTCTTAGAAAATAAATAATGAAAATCATCAAAATCTAAACAAAAAGCCCTTGGGCTAACAATATCTCTTTTTTTTATGATTACAATAATTGTAACATTTTTTAAAAAATATTTAAAAATATTTTCAACAAGGGTTCTTCCCTTATCAATATGCCTTAAACAAGATATGCATTCTCAAAAGCTTGGCATACAATCAACAATATAATATTCATTTGTAAGAAGATTTGCAAATGTAATTCAGAAGTATTTTGAATTTATTAAAAATTTATGCATCAAAACAAGTATGTGCAAAGTGATTTTCAAATCCCAACAATCAATCATAGATATATAGAGAGCTATGCTATCAATAGGAATTTCAACATTCACAAACACATAAACATTCATCCATCATAGAAAGAGGGTATAAAAGAAAGTATGATCATACCATTCAACCATCACAAACAACAACAAAAAGAAATGTATGTTTAACTATACAACTTCTCCTTCAATAATCATAAAAATTACTCAATGATAATTGTTTATAAATGTTTGCTTCATTTCACTTCACTTCTTACCTTACCTTACTTTCTCTTTCCCCCTTTCAAATCATCAAAAGAGGTGTAGTCACTGGTTGCCCATGAATTGCTTGAATTTCTTCTTAGCTTCTTGTTTGTGTCGTCTCTCAGAGGCTTTCTTTTTAAAGGAAAAGGTGTGCTCGTCCTTTTTCTCCGCCGCTGCTATAGCATCCAATGTGATAGCAAGGGCTAAGTTAGCTTCACACTTCAGACGTGCAGCTTTTTCTTCTTTAGATTCCTTGGCTTTGAATTGTTTTCCCCACGCTTCTTGGAGCCATTTTAGGTGCTCTTCAACCTTGCGAGAGTTGGTGTGAACTGCTGTAGTGATACCTTGGTCGTATTCCTTGCAGACTTGTTAGAGGATTGCCTTGTTACAGTTGACGATGGAGACAAGGTTGTCATATATTGTCTTGCACGAAGCTTTCCCACCATCAGTGGCGTTCTTGATGTCACAATGTAAGGCACGATTGGTCTTGTCAAGGCATTTCACTTTGTCAGACAAGGAAGAGATGTTGCTATTTAGGTTAAACATATCTTGATCAACTTTAGAAAGAATGGTGGACAAAGAAGATGATAAGCTCTGAATCAAAGAAATTACTTTAGAAAGATCAATTGGAGGAGCGAAAGAGGTAGAGCGAATAGATGGAATATTAGAGTGAATAGGAGGAGGAGGAGCATGGGATGGAACATTGGAAGGTCCAGGGGTAGGATTTCTAACATATGGAGGAGCAGGTGAATCAAAATCAACTCGAATCGGAAAAAAATCTGGAGATGCAGAAGGAGTTCGAGAAACTGATGGAGTACCACGTTTTGTGGTTCAAACACCTTCAACCTTGGAGATTTGCATATGCTTCAAGATATAAGCACCATACAAATCGTGCTTGGAGAAGGGGACTAGTTTCTCATCAAATAAATCTACGCCAAAATGGCAAAAGACTTTAGCTAAAAAGATGCCGTGAGGAAGGGAGGAGTTTGATTTGCTGTGGGATTGCAACATATCAAAAATGAAAAGAAAACCTAGGTTTAATTTTTTCTGTTCCGAGATGCACCGCATAATAAAAATGTGCATATAAGAAGCATTGCCAAATTTGCCCATCTGAGACAAGAAAATGTGATTGACCATATGATGAAGAATCCTAATCTCAGGAGGCTTAAGAGAGTTTGCTTCTAGGGATTTGGATGGGTCAATCTCATCAACTTCAAAAATTTGACAAATGGCATCATGAAGTGAAAATCCCTTGATGTCAATAGATCTGTAGTTGCAAGGAACAAAAATGTCTCCCTCAAGAATGCAAAGAATCTCATTGAGAATGGAAGGGGTCAAATGTATCTCTGTACCATTCACCCAAGTGATGATGGTAGTGGTCGAAATATATGTGATGTGAATGTGAGCATAGAAAAGTTTTACTAGTGTGGGATAGTGTAGGTCACGGGTTTGTAGTAGTCTCTCCTACCCGAGACAAAAAAAAGGGTCATTGAACTGCATTTTAATTGAATCAAAGAAAGGGAAATCAATGGATCGTCTAGGGATTACCTTTCGATTGACGAAGGAGGAGAAGTAGAGTTGTTGAAGCTTTCAAGATTTGAAACTAACTACCTCCGTCGTCATTGGGATCGTCTTCTTATTTTTCGAAGCCCTAGGGTTCGAAGGGCCAAAATTGCTAGTCTGCTTGCTTCCTTTGCCCATTGTTTTCAGACCCATTATGGATCGAGGAGAGGGATCGAAAGAGGAGAGAAGATGAAAGGGTCGACTCATTTTTTAAAGAAGTGAAAAACGACGGGAGATGAACAGATGTGAGAGAAAGAGAGGAAATGACGCGACTTGTGGGCCTGGTGCCTCTTATATAGGCATAAAGATTTGTGTCGACAAAAAGGTCATTTGGGTAAACATTTTTCTTCTCGAGTGTGGGTATCTAAAACAAAAAATTGTGTCTACACGTTTTCAGAAGGTGTCGACACTTTCGGCTGTTTGAATCGACACAATTAAGAGTTAGGTCGACCCAAATTTACCGAGAGTTAAACATCAAATTTGAGTCGACACTATATAGAAAGGGGTCGACACTTTGTTGCGCGGTGTCTCTTCTATACAGCTTTGGGTCAACTCAAGTATATATGTGTTGACACTTTTTCAAGAGGTGTCGACACTTTTCACATATCAATGAAGAATATCAAAAGCATTGAAATGTATTAAGAAGACATGATTAGTATGGCATATTAATCATGAATTTGAAGCACATAACATACCAAGTTCTTTTCTTATATATCAAATTCTTTCTTCATTTAAAGGTTTTGTGAATATGTCTGTAAGTTGGTAATCGGTGCCTATGAATTCAAGTTCAATATTACCTTTTTGCGCATGATCTCTTATAAAATGATGTCTAATCTCAATATGTTTAGTTTTAGAGTACTGTATTGCGTTCTTAGATATATTTATTGCACTTGTATTATCACATTTTATAGGGATATGATTTAAACAAAAATTATAGTCCTCTAATTGTTGTTTCATCTAAAGAACTTGTGCACAACAGCTACTAGCTGCTATGTACTCAGCCTCGGCTGTAAATAAGGCTTCTGAGTTCTATTTTTTTGCTAAACCAAGAGATTAGTGAGTGTCCTAGGAATTGACAAGTTTTATTTATACTTTTCCTATTCACTTTACATCCGACAAAATCAGTATCTGAATAGCCAAATAACTCAAAGGTTATTCCTCTAGGATAGAATAATCTTAGGTTTTGTTCACCTAGGAGGTATCTAAAGATGCGCTTAACAACGGTCACATGTGATTCCTTAGGGTTAGATTAAAATCTAGCACATATGTATCCACTAAACATGATATTAGGACGGCTAGCAGTTAAATATAATAGAGATCTAATTATACCTCTATAGCGCTTTTCATCTACTGCTATACCATTTTTGTCCATGTCAAGCTTTGTTGTAGGACATATCGAGGTTCCCATGAATTTTTCTTTTAGCATGTCAAACCTCTTCAATAGGTCCCTTGTGTACTTAGTTTGATTGATGTAGATTCCTTCTTGTGTTTGCTTGATTTGAAGTCCAAGGAAATAGTTGAGCTCTCCCATCATACTTATCTCAATTCTCCATGCATACACTTAGCAAAGTCCTTACAAAAAGATTCGTTAGTTGCACAAAAAATAATGTCATCTACATAAATTTGGATAACTAACATATCATTTTCTTGAGATTTGATGAAAAAAGTGGTATCAATTTTTTCTTTTAAAAACTCATTTTCAATCAAGAATTTGCTTAGCCTTTCATACTATGCTCTAAGTGCTTGCTTTAAACCATAAAGAGCCTTAGCAAGTTTGTAAATATGGTTTGGAAAATCAAGATTTTCAAAGCCAAGAGGTTGTTTCACAAAAACTTCCCTCGAGATAAAATTATTTAAAAAGACACTATTGACATTTATTTGATAAAGTTTTAAATTTTTAAAGCATGCAAAAGCAATTAACATCCTAATGGCTTCAAGCCTAGCCATATGAGCAAAAGTGTCATCAAAATCGATACATTTTTCTTGATTGAAATCTTGGACTACCAATCGAGTTTGTTCTTAACAACTATTCCATTCTCATCTATTTTGTTCTAAAAACTCATTTTGTACCGATGATAGAGTGTTTCTTAGGTCTTGGGACTAAAGTTCAAACTTTATTTTTTAAAAAATTGATTAAGCTCTTCTTGCATAGCCAAGATCCAAAACTCATCATTTTCGACTTCCTCAAAATATTTTGGTTCAGTATGAAAAAAAAATGCTAGATTACCACAAACATTATGTAGAGAAGATCAAGTTTTGATACCTTGAGATGGATCACCAATGATAAGATCTTTTGGTTGACCATGAGCATACCTCCACTCCTTAGGAAAATTTGAATTTTTAGGATTTGAAGATCTAGTAGCCTGTTAGACTTCATTTTGTTGAGGATATGAAGCTTCTTCGTGATTTTGTTCTTCTTTTTCTTTGATGAAGATGTTTTCAACACATTTTTCAATGTCAATCAAGTTATCTTCACAAAAATCTTTTGAAGAATCAATGTTAGCTTCATAAAAAACATGTATAGATTTTTCAACAATTAGAGTCCTTTTGTTGAAAACTCTATAAGTTTTGCTAGATAAAGAATATCATAGAAAAATACCTTTATTAGATTTTGCATCGAACTTGCCCAAAAGTTTTTTGTTGTTGTTCAAAACAAAATATTTGCACCTAAAAGTGTGAAAATAGCTGATGTTAAATTTTCTTCCGTTCCATAGCTCATATGGGATTTTCTTGAGAGAAACTCTTATCATGGCTCTATTCATGATAAAACAAGTTGTGTTGACAACCTTGGCCCAAAAGTATCGTGGTAGATTATTTTTACAGAGCATGGTTCTAGCCATTTCCTTCAATGTTCTATTCTTCCTCTCAACAACTCCATTTTGTTGAGAGGTTCTAAGAGCAGAGAAGTTATGGTTAATACCATTTTCATCACAAAACTTTTCAAAATATTTGTCTTCAAATTCTCTACCATGATCACTTCGGATACTTATGGTTTTAAAACTTTTTTCATTTTGAACTCTTCGAGATAGTTTTGTAAAAGAGGCAAAGGCTTTATCATTATGAGGTAGGAAAAGCATCCAAGTGTATATAGAGAAATCATCAACAATAACAAAGGCATATCTCTTCCCTCTAAGGCTCAAAGTTCTTGTTGGACCAAATAAGTTCATGTGTAATAGTTGTAAGGGCCTAGAATTTAAAATCTCATTTTTGAAATAAAAAGAACTTCTAACTTGTTTGCCTTGTTGACATATATCACACACTTTGTTTTTTTCAAATTTGATTTGGGGTAATCCAATCACCAATTTCTTTTTTAAAAGTTTGGAAAGCAAGATCATGTGTACATGTTTAAGCCTTCTATGCCACAACCAATAAGTATCACGCAAGACAGCTAAGCACTTGGTGTCATTTTTGGAAAGGTAATTTAGAGTGAATGTATAAATACTTTCATGCTACGACCTTCAAAAATAACTTTGTTATTGGTTGAATGTTTAATAACACACTTAACATGATCAAAGACAACCTTTTAGTTTTTGTCACAAAATTAGCTTATGCTAAGAAGGTTATGTTTCAAACTATCAACAAGTAAAATGTTTTCAATTGAAGGGGATGAAATTTTACCGATACAACCGATTCCTATGATTTACCCTTCTCTATTGTTTCCAAATGTTACAAATTTACCGTCTTTTGTTTTGAGGGATGCAAACATAGATTGATCGCCTGTCATGTATCTTGAGCAAGTGCTATCAAGGTACCACATCCTCTCATTGAGTGAGGACTTGAAACATACCTACAAGGAGAATCAATTTCTAATTTTTGGTACCCAAATTTTCTTAAGTCCTTTGGAGTTAGTTTCTTAAGGATGTGTTCCCTTAGGAACCCAAACCTTTTTGATAGGTAGATTATAAGATTTTCTATGTGGACAACGTGTGACAGTGTGTCCATGTTCATAGCAATAAAAATAAGTAGCATTTGTATGATTAGAAGATGTTTTGACAAATATATTGCTTAAGAACTTTTGTTTCTTCTTTGGTCTATACCCAATCCCGACTTTGTCGAAAACACATTTTTGAATGCCGAGGAATTTATCTAAGTTGTTCTTTCCTTGAGTAAACTTGTAAACAGTTTTGGTAAAATTTTTAACATTTTCAATCAAAACTTTGTTTCATCTTTCAAAATAGAAACTTGTTTTGTTAAAGCAAGTTTTTTATTTTTTAAAGTTTCAATTTTACTTGAGGAGAAAAAAACTAATTTTTCTAAAATAGAGTTCTTAGCATCCATTCTTTTTAATTCATCATGCATATCTTCAAATGTATTTTGTAATTCATTAAGAGAGAAAGAGTCATGGGCTATCTCATCATCTTTTTCTATATCAAGTTTTTCATTATCTTCAAATGTATTTTCTAATTCATTAAGAGAGAAAGAGTCTGGGAACTTATAGAACCACCTAAATGGATAAAATCCATGGGATGCAAGTGAATTTACGAGAGAAAGAGAGGAGCAGACAAGAAGGTGAAAACCTTCATAGCTAGGCTTGTTACAAAAGGGTTTACTCAGAAAGAAGGGATCGATTATGAGAAAACCTTTCGCCGGTAGCCATACTTAAGTTTATCCAGATTCTTTTATCCATTGCTGCTCATTTCGATTTTGAAATTTGGCAAATGGATGTCAAGACAGCTACATAATTTTTTTTGAGACATGATGGAAAGAGTGGTATCAATTTTTGTTGTCAACCTTGTCATCCATCTTGATATTCATCTTGTGATTCATGAGAGATCCAAGAAGTTCTTCCAGGCTGAGGGTGTTGAGGTTTTTAGCTTCTTAGATAGTTATGACCTTAGCTTTCCAGTTCTTAGGCATGCACCTAAGAATTTTTCTCACCATTTCTACATTAGAATAAATCTTGCCAAGAGATTTTAGTCCATTAATAAAATCAGTAAAGCATGTAAACATGTCTGAAATTATTTCATCATACTTCAACTTGAATAATTCATAATTATGTACAAGCATGCTTATTTTGGACACCTTTACTTGGTTAGTACCATCATAGATAACTTTAAGTCTGTCCTATATTTCTATTGTGGTGTCACATGTAGAGATCCCATTGAACTCATTGAGGTCAAATGAGCAATATAGAAGATTCATGACTTTGGCATTCTTTTGAATCTCTCAAATGTCATTTTTGGTCCATTCATTTTTTGGTTTAGGAACGATTGTTCTTTCAATGATTATGGTAGGTCTTCTAGGTCTAGTAATGATAACCCTCCAAATGTCGTAGTCTATGGCTTGATTATATATTCTTATTCTAACTTTCCAATAATTGTAATTTGTTTCATTAAACAAGGGAGGTCTATTGGTCAACTGACCCTTAGATTGGATAGGTCCGATGTTGGTTGCCATATAAACTCTTAGACTGTTAAGTAAAAAACAAGAGCTAAAACTCTGATACCAATTGTTAGATCAAGGCAACCCAAGAGGGGGGTAAATTAGGTCTTAAAAAGGTAATAACAATTTCTAAAATCTTTTAATATTGCAAACAAATACAGCAAGGTAATCAAAGATTAAAGCAATGCAAATATTAAAGAGGTTAGAGATAGAGAGAATGAACCAGAAACCAAAGATTTATAGTGGTTCGGCTTCTTCCAAGCCTGCGTCCACTCCTCAAATCTCTCCTTGAGAATTTCCACCATGACAGAATGCTTCATGGGCGCATTCAAAACCTTACAACCTCAAGACTTCCCTTGAGAATATCCACTAAGAAAGCAATGTTTACGGGTACATTCAAAAGCCTTATAACAACCTCAAGATGATCCTACGAAAACAACCACTATTTTCTTCTAATTACTCTTGAGCTCTTCTTTGATGAGATTTACTCTCTCACTCAAAGGACAAAGGGTGGCTTACCTTTGGATACAATAAATGAAGTGTTTCAATGAGAATCACTCACTCTCTTTACAGAATTGATTGGCAATAAATGAAGAGGTAAAGAGAGATGAAATATAAGAGTTAGAGTTACAACAATAAGTGAGAGCTTAAAGAATATGACTTTGAATTAAGGAATAGAACAGTGATTGTAGGTCTCTAGAGGTTTCATGACCATTGAAGGTAGGTGAGGGGATTTAATGCCAACAATCCAACCGTTAAACTCTGTTGCGAATTTAAATTTCCGTCGTAGGTGTCGACACAAATGCTTTTGGGTCGACACAAAATGTCTAGGGCATGATTTTTCAAGTGGATGGGTCGACTCTGCTCTTTAGAGGGGCCGACACAATTTCAACAATCTTTCTCACCAACACAACGATGTCGACACATTTGGTTTTGGTATCGACTCAATGGTTCTTCAGATTTCCAGATAGGGCAATTTGTGTCGACTTATATTGCCTTGGTGTCGACACTAAAATTTTACAGGAACCCTCGAGAGATTTTTGTCGACTCTTTTGAACTTTGGTGTCGACTCAAAATTTCTTCAGGTGGGCTCGGGATATTTGTGTTGAGCCGTCTTTAATTTCTGTCGACTCACGAAATTCTGCGGTAACCTTAGTACTTTTGTGTCGACTCATTTTCCATTTGTGTCGACTCAAAGTTCCGGATAACAAAAGTGCGGAACCACTTTTGTGTCGACTCAAAAGCATTTGTGTTAACTCTTTTTGAGTGCAGAGACCTTCGGCTCTTCTGTGTCGACTCAAAATCTTTTTGTGTCGACATTAATTTTTTATACCTAAAACATCTTTAACAGATATGTTATGGTGTCAACTCATTTGCTCAAAGGTGTTGACACACTTGTTATCTTCAAGTATTTTTTACCTTAAAGTATTGACTCAATTATCAATTGGGGTCAACACAAAATATTCTCATTCAAAAATACTCAAGTGTTTAATCCATTGATAGATGAGTCATCTCATAAAGCTAAAAGGTGTCAACTTATTTGTTCAATTTGTGTTAACACAATTTTTTTTAAAATATTAAATATTTTCCTTTTAAGAAAATTTATTCTTAGAAAATGAATTATGAAAATCATCAAAATTTAAATAAAATGCCCTTAGGCTAACAATTGTATTTTTAATAAAATTATTTTTTTATTTTATGAGAATCTTAATGAGTAATAAATGCAATATCATTCCTTTAATTCTATGCATAGATGTCTTTTATTCTGTATAATATTTAATTTGGTGTGTAGAGTACGATTTGCACACAGAAAATTAGATTATAGGTTATTGTAGAATATAAGTTTTGTTTATAGTTTAGATGGAATTACATAAACCATCGGTACTGTCACGCCCCGAAACCCCGGGTCACGTGAACTCCACTTAATAATCCACCGTTACCGAATCACTAAGGAGACTTTTCTTTAAAACTCTATTTATGATTTGAACCTCCTTTAAAGAAAGACACAAAAATGTAATTTGTTTAAAAAAAATTTCTTTCCTAAACTTCAAATATATTCTAAGTATAAAAATTAAAAATTTGGGCAGACTCTCCTCTATTTTTCGGACTATCCCAAATTTCCTGTAAACCTGTTAAACTCAAATCACAATATATACTCAGGCACCACTTAGATCTCAAGACCCAAACTCTAATTAAGCTAACCATACAGATTAATCCAACCATGTATTAATATACTACATTCAATCCAATAATTGAATCATATATCCTAATCTCCTTTAAATCACAACTCATTATCCTACCATTCATGTTACCTTCATGTAAATAGATTCCCAGCTCATCATATTTACATAAAAAAATCAATCTTTTCCGTCAAAACTTTTAAGATAATCACTACAATTTCCTCATGCATAGTAATACAAATTTTTATATAAATGAAAAGTTGGAACATAACTATCTTCAAGTCTTCATAAAAATCAACTTCAAGCCACGTCTCATCCTTTACGCTTAGACCTATAAAATATTTGGAACAACAAACATGAGCCGAACCTCGTAGGATAAAGACTAATAAAGTGCAATGCATGATTTGTGAGGAGTGGATGGGCAAGATATTATGCAATCACTTTTATTTATTCATTTTATTTATTTCTTAATTCACATACACATACAGTTTGTATAAATTTCAAAGATAATATAAATTCATTTAGATTTCTTGGCTTTAAATTTTCTTAAACTCATCCACTTACTTTGTCTGTTAATTATTCCCATGTTATGGTATCATTAAACTCGCTTCAGCGTCTTAATTTATCAATTAAATTTTCATTTCGATTCTTTCTTTTCTTTCTCATTAGTCACATTCATCTTTCGTTATCTCTCTTTTCAATTTATCCATCTGTTATTCACATTTTCGTTCTATTCCATTAATCCCTTACTAAACCGACGTCGGGTGCAGCTTATAGAAATCCCTCTCTATTCCCACAATAGGCTACGCGAAGCTATTGGGTAATAGATAACTCTATAACTCACCACGACAACCGCCTTTTTCGGTTTCCCTGAGGAACACCGACGGGTAGGCAACCCATACACACCTTTTCGGGGACTAGCCCGATGGGTAGGGCACCCTACTTGCGCAAGTTTTCGGTCTTTCACCGCAGAGCTAATCAAGCCCAACTTATCACATCTATATCAACCATCCTCAGTTCAATATTCGATTAACATCATTATTCATCAATCACTGGGAGTCCACCTCCCCAATTCTATTTCAAATCATGTTTCATGTATCACCATTAATCACAATTCTCACATATATCCATATAACCATTCACACATCAATTTCTCATTTGATTTTCATATTTAGTTTAACATGTAAAATCTCAAATATAAATTCACCGTGGTCTTCTTTCCATTAATTAATTTCAAATCATTTTATTTTAGTCACTTATTTAATCACCAACTCTTAGTTCCTTCAATCACAAACTTTAAACTAATGTTCACGAATTCCATTTTAACAATTTACACAATTACATTGTCACTTCCCCTTAACTTTCCAAGTATTGTCATTTGGATTCAATCTGACTTTTAAATTACAAACTACCTAATCATGAGGTTCAAATTACACTAGAAATATGATAGTTTCTAAAATATCCACAAGGTCATAATTTAGAACCAAACTCAATATTCAAACTTTTAAAGAAAATTTGGTGTTTCTAAGATTCAATCATTAATTCATCATTTTGTTTCATTTCAACAATGGAGCGAGAATAGTCCAAGAGTTTTCCATATTATTACAATTGTCCAAATTCTTCAATTTGATTGTCAACTTAACTCATGATTCACAAATCAACACATTACATAATTTTAATCTATTCTAATTCCGTCCTATTGTTCAATCTTAGCATTACTTTCACTTCTTCAAACCTTTAAAGTTCCCTACCAAATCTTAAGCTTAAGCTCTCCATCTTCAGATAATTTCATTATAAAGTGATCCAATTTGGTTAATCATTAAAAATGTTTAAAACCAACCATTGGCTTAACTTTCTTAAAACTCATGCTCTATTCCAATTTAAATTATGATTTTAGGTAGAAATCCACATACCCTTATCTTAGATTACATATTTAAACTCAAGTCACAAATCTCATAACCTTAGCCTTTTTTTTATTTAACCTCAATTCCTTGACTCTAACTCCAAACTCGGAGATTTTACTCTTCAGGTTCATCACACTCACCCTAAGAACCTCCATTAGCTCATTTTTCTTCAAGTCACAATTCTTTGATTATTAATCAATTCCTCAACACGAATTGGCACCCTAAGTAAGAATGTGTAATTAATTCATTCATTCTAAGCTAAGAACTTAATTTAAAGGCTCAAACTCACACAATCAACCCTTGAACTAATTTAAAGTTCATTAACTCACACATTTAATGAATTCTCGCATTTTATATAATCCATTGAAGAATTAAAACCCAAGTATTATATGCGTCGGTCATTATTTGGGTTTTAAACTCACTACTAATTGACTTCATCTCCATGAGATTTATATTTTTTAGATAACACATCTAGGTTCTATATTCTAGTTCTTTTTAAGTTTCAAGTTAAAATAACTAAGTCATCCCTCCATCCATAATTTCATATAATTCATTCACTTCTCTAAATGCTCCAATCCTCTTCTTTCATCACAATTTCCCTGCGAATAAGTTAATTACACCAACACTAACTAGGGTTTTCGTTAAATCTTCCAAATCCTTAGGGTTTTGATGGATTATCAACTAAAATCATCTCAAAACACCAAGATTAGTCAAGATCCTACCTGGTTGAGCCCCAAAAACCTTCAATTTTTGCCGACACAACAGAACCTTAACCTTTCAGCCGGAAGGGGGTTTCGGCTCCTTGATAGCTCTCACGCGTTGGTCTTGCTATTTAGCTACTGATGTTCCTCTTAGAGTCTCCAATTTGTTGCCTAGTTTCACCAATTTTTGAAACCACGCTGGTTGTGAAGCTCAAAACTCGATAGCAATGGCAGACAGAACAGAGGAGAAGATGTATGGAGTGACGAAGAATTGGGGGTCTCGGCTTCCTATATCAGAACCAAAACAGAAGAGGAAGAAGGTGACTGCGGTGGCACCCAATAGAGAGGTTTTGGTCGATGGTGATGATGATGCCGGCGTCGGCGACCATAGGTGGAGGCCAGAGGTTGGTGTTTTGGTGGAGGTGGCGAGGGTGGTTGCGGCTTATGCTTTTATCTTCTCTCTATATCTCTCCCTCGATCTCTCTCGATCTCTCTTTCTTTTTCTACATTTTTTCCGGAGCTTCTCAGCTTCAGCTGAGAGGCATTTCCGTTTCCTTCTTTTTTTTGTGTGTAAACTTAATTTAATTTACCTATTTTATAATTTTTTATACCATCAACCTTCTAATTTAACCTCAATTTGATTTTATTTAATTCTAATTTATATTATTAAATTTTTGAACCCCTCCAAATATAAATTACAAATTATCCCTGAAACTTTTAATTACGTTAAAATAATTAATCAATTAAATAAAAACGTACTTGGTCACTACAGGTACGACTGTAGCACAGAGTTTTAATAGATCTATCTTGGTTATGGAGAGTAGATAATAGTATCATCTATTATTCCGAATCGTTGTATAAGTACACTTTGTGTGTATTGGATAAGTCCATATTGGGGTAATTAATTTTTATACTGACTATATAAATTAATTCATACCCCAAAGTTATTATTAGTGTTTATGCTCTTAATTCTAAAAAAATTATTATTTGTGTATATTTAATATTTGTTATTTTGTTTCATTAGAGGGTGTGATCTTTTATGGGTCAATAGTTCCAGTGAGTTAGATCGCGGTATTAATTATATGGTAAATATTAATTATTAATGAAATTTACGTCCCAATTATTCGAGATTGACGATATTTCCTTAAGAAAAATTATAAGTTTTTACCAAGCCAAACCTTGTAGGTGGATTTAATTATCTAGCAGTCAAAGAAGTTAAGAGAAGGGCTTAAGAAATTTTAAAGATGTCGATTAAATTAAATATTTAGTAATTAAATTTAATTGGCGGGTATTGAGAATCTTAACGTGAATAGATGAGATAAGCATTTAATAACAAGAGCTCAATGCAATTAGGTCTTGAGATTATGGCTAGAAGTATAGTTACAATTCTTTAGTAGTATGAACAGTAATTTAGTGTTGTATAAAAATTATAGAAACCGCTGCAAGGTTTTCATAATTACAAAAATTGTTGAGAGGATTGCATATTTTCAGAAACTGCTGGAAGGGAATCTGGGTCATACTAGAAGTTTATATTATAATTACTCTATAGGTCCCTACTCTAGCCTATAAATATGCGGGTAGGGTGAACCAAATTCAAAAGTTATCTTTCAAGACTAAAGTTGCGCAGGTTCTGCTAGTACCAGTTCTCAAAAGATCGTAACCCACACTACATTCAGGAATCACATTGGGAATACAGTAGAAGGTCTATTTGGAGCTTCAACTTGAAGAATCAAAGTTCGTAGTTGAAGAAACGACGGAACGGTATTCATCTAAATTAACTGTGCTGGCATGGGTTTTTATTTTGATCATTCAACGTCAATTTTTTTTTATCTAGAGCTTGTTTCGGCAATTGTCCATCCAAATTTTATTTTTTGAAAAATCGTACACAAATTAATGATCTTGGCAGTTTAGCTCCAACATTGTACCCATACTTGACTACAAACTCTGCAAAAAATGGGATGTGAAACGAGGATCTCGGTTTGAGTGCTTATACTCTTAATCCCAAAATGAAATCCATGGTAATATTTTCCTACCCCATGGTTATTATGAGTGCTTATACTCTTAATCCCGAAATAATTATTATTTACGTATATTTAATATTCGTTGTTTTGATTTATTAGAGGGTGCGATCTTTTATGAGTCAATAGTCCCGGTAAATTGGATAACGATATTATTTATATGATGAATATTAATTATTGACGAAATCTACATCTCGATTGTTCGGGATTGACGATACTCTCTTAAGAAAGCTTATAAGTTTTGACCAGGCGAAACCCTGTAGGTGAATTTCGACAGTCAAATAAGTTAAGCAGAAGGATTTAAGAAATTTTAAAGATGCCGATTAATTTAAATTGTCAATAATTAAATTTAATTGGCAGGTATCGAAAATCTTAACGTGGGAAGATGAGTTAAGCATTTAATAACAGGAGCTTAATGCAATTTGGTCTTGAGATTATGGTTAGAAGTACAATTATAGTTCTTTAGTAGTATGAACAATAATTTAGTATTTTATGAAAATTACAAAAACTGCTGCAAGGTTTACATAATTGTAGAAACCGCTAAAAGGGTATCTGGGTCACACTAGAAGTCTATGTCATAATTACTCTACAAGTCTCTGCTGTAGCCTATAAATATACAAGTAGGCTGAACCAAATTCAAAACTTATCTTTCAAGACTAAAGTTGTCCATGTACTGTCGGTACCAATTCTTGAAAGATCGTAGGCCACACTACGTTTGTGAATTGCATCGGGAATATGGTAAAAGGTTTGTTCGGAGCTTCAACTCGTAGAATCAAAATTCATAATTGAAGAAACGACCGAAATGTATTCATCTAAATTAACTGTGGTGGTGCGGGTTTTTATTTTGATCGTTCGATATCAAATTTTTTTTTATCTAGAGCCTGTTTTGGCAATTGCTCTTCCAGTTTTTATTTTTTGAAAAATCATATACAAATCAATGATCTTGGCAATTTGCCTCCAACAATTGGTGTTAAAGCCGTTTTGATTTTGTTTACGATTAATCGAGGGGCCGGGTAGATTTAGAACTATACAAACTTTATTTTGCAAGTGTTCTAATCTCAATTTTATGATTGTCATTATTTTCATATTTGATTAAATACATGGATAATTATTATTATTTATTTTTAATCACGAGGGTTGATCTTGATAGTTTAAATTTTTTTAGTTCGAATGTGAGCATTTGGGACATAGGTTTTTGATGTAAAAGTTTTTTATTTATTTTTAAATATTATTTAGAATATTTAAGAATATGTTTGAATATCTAAGAACATGAAGAATAGACGGTGACATAACCGACGGCATCGGGGGTGGTTTCAGGTGGTTTGGGCCACGGATCACAGTGGTTTGTCCATGGTCTTGCTACTAATTTTTTTGGTAAATTTCTGCAGGTTTTATGTATTAAAAATAGCAACAAAATAGGTCCCAAAATAGTTAGAAAAAATCAACAAAAATAGCCACCACTGGCAGCTTTAGTTGTGACGGTTTAGGGCCAGCTTTGGTGGTTTTTCAGGACGATTTTGGGACTAATTTTTGAGCAATTTTTTGGGCATAATACACCAGTAAAAACTAACTATAAAAATAGTCCAAAACAATGAAAAAAATAGGCCGTGGATTGCAGCATTTTAGGCCACAAACAGCGGTGGTTTCTGACAGTGGCGACGGGATGTTCAGGACTATTTCTTGAGGCTTTTCGAGACTATTTTTGGGGTGTTCTTCTGAGCTTCATGTTTCTGGATATCAGTGTTAAAAATAGGAGAAAACAAGAGTTCAAACAACCACAGAACGAGGCTCAAACGGCAGCAGCAACAGGTGGTTAGGGGTGGCGGCAGTGGAGGCTGTTTGGCTCTCACCGAAAGCTTTTTTCGAGGTGTTTCTCGTTCTGATTTTTTGACAAAAAATAGCATATTTTGTAAACTATTTTTAGAAAAAAATGGGGACAAAAATGGAGTTCGGGAGTGGCGGCAAAAGCCGCCAGAAGCGGCGGCATGGTGCGGTGCCGGCGGCGCCTAGTGGCCGACGGTGGTGGATTGCTTCGAGGTCTCCCGGCGCTATTTTTTTATGTTATGTAATGACCCAGATAGTGTTGTATTTGTATAATACTGCATATCGAGAAATCCTGATATAACTTGGATGCCGAAAGCTGATTCTGATAAGGATTAAAAGATTACAAGTTAATCTTTGAATAGGAGATTAAAACTCAAAAAAGTTTTTTTTATTATAAAATTGGGATATTTATATATATCTTACATTTATATTTGTTCATACTATGTTGATGATATATATATGTTTTATATTTTATGTTTAATTTTAATTAATTCGAAAAACTTGATTTTAATTAATATTGTGTTAAGAAAAATAAGATAAATTTTTTTTAATTAAATGAAAAAACTTAAGATATTTTATTTTTTACAAAATAATACGTTTGAGATGATTTTTTTAAAATTGGATATATTCAAAAAATGTGAAAATTAATTTTGAATTTTTTGATTAATTAAATGAAAAAAGTTTTAATTTTAATGAATTATTATTTTTCAAAAAATGTGTAACGTAGAAATAAAATATTTGAATACCTTTATTCAATACCATAATTGCAAAGCAACGAAAAGCTATGCATTCATTCGTTATTTTATTTGCTACATATTAAAACACGAAAAAATAATTTGTCA
>JAULJZ010153420.1:0-29415 GCA_032270985.1 Heliamphora pulchella
GGTTGCCTTGTTCTAACATAACTGCATATAAATAGGTTACAGCAGAGATCTATGAGATAAATAAGACGTGGACTCCTAATGCAATTATAAAATTCTACCTCAACCTAGAAGTAATTTCATAAAAATATAAATTATAATTCATTATACTAAAGAATTATAATTGCACTCCCAGCCTTATTCTTAAAATTACATATACCTGCCGATTAAATTAAATTACCGACAATTATATTTAATTGGCTTCTTCAAAAAAATTCTTATGACTTTTCACTTAACTTATTTGACAAGCTGGATTACAAAATTCACCTGCAGAATTTGGCTCGGTCAAAACTTATAAGTTTTTTTAAAGGGGTATCATCAATCCCGATCACGGGATGTGAATTTCGTCAATAATTAACGTCCAACATATAATTAACGCCGTTATCTAAGTCACCGAGATTATCAACCCGTAGAAGATCGCACCCTATAATAAATCAAAATAACGAACACTAAAGATACGTGTTTAATAATTATTTCAGAATTAAGAGTTTAAGCACTTATATTAACCATAGGTGTAAATTAATTTATATAGTCAATAAATTAATTTATATAGTCAGTATAAAATTAATTACTCTAACGTGGTTTTGTTCAATACATACAAAGTGTACAGTACAATGAGTCAAAATAATTATCGAAACAATTACCGTTCCCCGTAATCAAAATAGATCTACTGAAATATTGTACTACAGTCGTATCGATGGGTGTCTAATTCTATCTAAAATTGTGGACCAAGAATTTCTATTCTACAAGAACCGGTAATCTGGTCTTATGTATGTAAGTCGAACTCTACACATCAGATTAAATACTATGTAGAATAAAAGACGCACATGCACAACATTAAATAAATAATAAAATGCAAACATTGCTCATTAACTAATTTTATTAATAAATAAAATTAAATACTAAAATTCAAAACTATGATTTTTAGTATACTACCCTAATACTATTGACCTAAGTCCGGGCCACATAAGGAACTGTTAGGTAATCGCAAGTTCTATAATTTGCCACAATAAACACCTAAATTAGGCAACCACTTCATTTACGGGGGTTAATCCGAAGGAACGAAACACCTAATTTGCGCAAGTTTTCAGATTTTTACACTGTTATGGTACATTAACTAAATCATTTAAATAAAATTAATTACATTATCATGTGTACAATCCAAAATTCATGAATTAAAGTAATCAACATATACACAATGTATACAATTTTAAGCATCTCTTGAAATCAAAAATCAAAAATCTGAACCATCAAGGTCATCTCAATCACAAATAAACTCATTTTTGTGATATTTCCATAAATCTTGCCCATTTTCAAAACTTGTTTTGAAAATCAATTTCACAACCACATAAACAATTTTATTTATCCACCAAAAACACATTTCATGCTTTATTTTTATCACAACTTCATCTCTCATGGCATTTTAATCAAGTAAAAATGCATTTAACTACATAATCTAAACATTTAAACTAATGTAGTCTAGAATCTTATCGTTTTGAGTTAAAACTTGATGCTTTAAGCACCTGTAGAAACCCTGAAATCAATAAACCTAATTTTTGTTATGTTAGATGTGATTCCCTCGACGAGTAGAACACTTTACTCTTACACTGAAATCCAAGCCTAAGGCCACCGAAAATGGAAGGAAAATCAAGAACCTTGAGTTCTCCAACAATGGAGTTGAGAGAGAGAGAGAGAGAGAGAGAGAGAGGTGTACGGTGTGGGAGGGAGAGGGAAAAACATGGGTCTTTTGTTAGCTTCCAAGAGAAGCCAAAGGGTGTGGGGCCTACCCCCATGCACACAAACTCAAATTTTATTTCACGATGTATTTTTAATTTGCATACATGCATTTATAATATTAAAATTAATATTTTTAAATTTATATTATTTTTTAAAAAATTATCAAATTTTAAAATTATTCCTAAATTAAATTCACGAGTTTTTGTGCACACTAGCAGATTTACCCAAAATTAAAACGAGATTTACCGAGTCCACTGGCCACCGCCATATGATAATCTACACATGAAAAGAAATTTGCAAGCATCCCAAGGCAATTAATAAACAAATCATTTTATTTATTATATTAACAAGGAAATCGGGTCTCACAACTTTAGTGAAGATTTATTATTTTAATTCGGGTTATTAGTTGTTATATATATGAATTTCTGCTTGTTGTCTTAAAGTCTCTCTATGTGTAAACCTGATTTATAAATGTTTAGCTTTATTTAAATGTCATAGTTTGTTACTTATTGATAATAAATTAATTGAAATACATATTAGCTTATGAAACTTTCTTTTTACGCCAATATGCTAATTTAGTTAAATGGGTATACGAGACATATAATGATAACTATATGTTACCATATTAAATGTTGGTATGATATAAGCATGTGAGTTGTTAGCTTGATTTTTGAATTATTAGTTGAATATTAATATGTGTGTGATGAATTGCTAATTTAAATGATAGCCACCATGTTGATTCATTTTAGTATGACATCATGAAAAAACTTCCACGTTCATTGACGTCTTTCATTAAAATGCAAGTTACCACGTTAAGTTGGTTTTTGTCATATCATAGCATTGTATGCTCACATACATGGGGATGGGTAACGAAAATTACACCTTATTATTCGAAGATTAAAAACAAATGATTTTTAAAATTATGGGATAGGTCCATAGATGTTGTAAGCCATGCTATAAATGAATAAAAGAATTCTGTGAATTTAACTTACCTAGAGAAAAAGACGTCTATTTATAATAATAATAATAGGGTCAATTTACAAAAAAAAATGAGAATCAACAATATAGGATAAAAATAAAATTAAGGAAATCACTATAAAAATAAGAAATCCTAATATCCTAAAATATATTATTTTTAATATTTTCCCTCAAGCTGGAACAAAGATATCAATCAGACCCAGTTTGACAATTGAAGACTTGAGCAAAAATAATCCCACAGGCTTAGTAAATATATCTCCTGTCTAATAAGATGAACAGACAAAAGAGAGGGTCAAAGTGCCTGCTCGAACTTTCTCTCAAATCAAATGAATATCGACTTCTATATGTTTAGTTCGCTCATGAAGGATTAAATCTGAAGCAAGTATAAGGACAGACTTGTTGTTAGAAAATAATAAAGAAGATTCTTTTTTCTCAAAGCCCAGCTCAGTAGAATAGATCGAAACCAAAGTACTTCACAAGTGTCATGTGCCATCGCTCGATACTTTTCCTCAGAGAAGATCGTGAGACAACTGCCTGTTTTATACTTTTTCATGATATAAGATGACGACCATAAAAAGTACATATACTAGACATAAAACGTCGGTCAATTTTAGATCCAGCATAATTCTCATGAGTAAAACATGAAAGCCTAGATTTGGTACCAGTAGAGAAGAATAAACCAAGTCTGGGATAGGTCTTAAGGTACCTCAAGATATGGAAGACTGCATCTAGATGAGCCTTACGAAGAGCATGTATAAACTGACTGACTACACTTACTATAAAAGTTAGGTTTTGTCAAGTATTAATCAGGTAAATCAATCGGCTAACCAAACGTTGATACATAGATGGATTAGAAAGTAACTCTCTAGATTTAGCAAAAATCTTAACATTCGAATCTATAGGACTAGATGTCGGTACACACCCTCACATGCCGGTGTCCTTAAGAAGATCTAGACTATACTTTCTTTGTGAAAGAGATATCCCATGATGAGAGCGACCAACCTTAATACCAAGTAAGTACTTGAGGGGGCCCAAATTCTTAATATAAAAAGCTCTACTAAGATCTTATTTGACCTGAATAATGCCTGATGTGTCATCTCCAATAAGAATAATGTCATCACCATATACTAACAAAATGATATGACGACGATTAAGGCGTCTACGAACAAAACATGTGTGATCAGAGTGACATTAGGTAAACTCCATAGGTAAGATAACATTATTAAACCGGCTGAACCATGCTCTAAGTGACTATTTCAATCCATAAAGAGATTTACGGAGGTGACATACCTTCCCAGAATACTCCCCCTTAGCCCGAAAACCCGACGGAGGATCCATCTAGATGGTTTCAAGTAAGTTGCCATGAAAGAAAGCATTCTTGACTTCCAGTTTGTGAAGAGGACAACAATGAGAAGTGGCCAAGGATACAAGAAGATGAACAAAAGTCAATTTTGCAATAGGAGCAAAGGTAGCACCAAAATCTTTACGGGGAACCTGGGAAAAGTCAATTTAGCCATGAGATGGGCCTTATATCGATTAACAGAACCATTAGCTAAATAAATCCACTTACACCCCATAGTCTTCTTACCAGGGGGTAAAGGTATAAGTTTTCGGGTATAATTAGCCTTCAAGGCATCCATTTTGATTTTCATGGCAATGACATACTATGGATTCTAGAGAGCTTCAGACACAGACCGGTAAAATGACACAAAATCGATATTGTCACAATAAAGTGTAATAGCAGACTGAACTGAAGGTATCACATCTAGATCCAATAGGAAGTTCTTGAGCTAAAGGGCCTCCTTGGCTGTTTTAGAAGCTACCACGTACTCGACTTTCATGGTGGAATCAACAATGACGGACTGCTTGATACTCCTCTAAGTTATAACTCCACCTCCTAAGGTAAACACATTCTTGAGGTAGATTTATGAGAATCTTTGTCTGACTAGAAGTTCGAGTCTATGTACCCCAAAGGTACTAAACTATTTATCTGGTAAATTAACATATAATTCTTAATCCTTTTCAGGTACTTGATTATATTCTTTACCGTAGTCTAATACTCTTGTCCTAGGTTAGATTGATATCTGCTAACCATACCAACGGCAAAGCAGATGTCGAGTATTGTACAAAGCATAACATGCATTAGGCTTCTTACTGTCGAAGTATAAGGAACCGCTTTCATCTTCTCTGTCTCATCAGGTGTCTTAGGACACTGATCCTTGGATAGAGTGATTCTATAGCTAAAAAGGAGAAACCCTTTCCTGGAATCTGACATGCTAAAACAATCGAGGATATCATCGATATACTGTGCTTGTGATAAGCCCAACATCCTTTATTTTCAATCTCGCACAAGCTTGATCCCAAGGATGTGACTGACTTTTCCCAAGTCCTTCATATCGAACTGCCCAGATAATCATACTTTTATCGAAGATAACACCCCCACATCATTTTCGATGAGCAAAATATCATCTACATAAAGTACTAGAAAGATCACAACGTTTTCTTATACACATAGGACTCATCTGGACTTTGATCAAAATTATAAGACTTTATGGCATGATCAAATCAAGTATTCTAAGACCTCGATGCCTATTTAATTCTATAAATGGATATCTTAAGCTTGCACAACATCTGCTCCTGACCCTTTACTATGAAACCGTCTAGTTGTATTATATAGATATACTCGTCAAGACTTCTATTAAGAAAAGCTATCTTGACATCCATTTGCCAAATTTTGTAACCAAAATGAGCCGCAATGGATAAGAAAATCCAGATAGACTTAAGCATGGTTACCGACAAAAAGGGTTTCTCATAATCGATCCCTTCTTTCTGAGTGAACCCTTTTACAATAAGCCTAGCTTTGAAGGTTTCAACCTTTCTGTCTACTTCTCTCTTCCTCTTGTAGATCCACTTGTATCCGATGAATTTTATTCCTACAAGTTCCCAGACCTGATTAGAATATAAAGATTCTATCTCTGAATTTATAGTCTTTTACCAAATATCTGCATCTTTATTTTGGAATGCTTCGTTGTAGTTACAGGGTTTGGTATTCTGTTCTTACGAGATCCTATCGGAAGACTCTTCCAAGACCATATACAGATCAGATTGATGAACAACTCTCCTACTATGACGAGGCACTACCTACGTCTGTGTACTAATAGTAACGCGCTGTTTAGAATTTGAATCCTGTGCACCATTACCCATATGCTCATCTGGCATGTTAATGGTAGCACCATGTTCAGGATCTGCACCTGCTTCGATAATTCTCACACTATGACGAGATAATGGGATATCAGTGACTTGTGGTTCCTCTTCCATTCTATTGGTATTTCCTCTCATTTCCTTCAGATCATATTCTACTTTTAGGTCAGTGGTCCATAATATAATTCTTTCTCAAGAATCGGGCATTAGTTATAACAATGACCTTATGATCCTTAGGATTATAAAATAAATCACTCTTTATTCCGTTGGGATATTCAAAAAAGAAACAGACTTTTATTCTCGGTTCCAACTTACCTGCATTTTCTTTCAGCACATGTGCTGGATACTCCCAAATCTAAATATGACTCAGGTTAGATTTGTGCTCGGTCTACAATTCTATGGGAGTAAAAGGTGCTGACTTAGAAGGTACCAAATTCAGAATATAAGCTGTTGTCTCTAATGTGAGTCCCCAAAACGAATTGGGTAATTCTGAATAACTCATCATCGACCTTATCATCTCCATAAGTGTCTTATTTCTTCTTTTTTGTTATACCATTCTGCTGCGGAGTGTCCGGTGCAGTTAACTGGGATGTAATCCCCTCTTACGATAAGTAGTCCATAAACTCTCTAAAGAGGTACTCTCCACCATGGTCAGATCGCAGTGATTTAAAATTTTTATCTAGACGCTTCTCCACCTTTGCCTTGAATTCTTTAAATTTTTCAAAGTTTTAGACTTACGATGCATCAGTTAAATATATTCATACCTTGAGTAGTCGTTAATGAAACTGACGAAGTACTCAAAGTCACCTCTAGCCCGGATAGTCATAGGACCACACACATCAGAGTGAACCAGTTCCAACGGTTCTTTAACTCTATAGCCTTTGGCCGAAAATGGTCTCTTGATTATTTTACCCTCTAAGTAGGACTCACAGACTGAGAGTGCATCCACTTCTAAAGAACTCAAATGTCTATCTTCTACTAGTCTATTTATCTTTTTTAGATTTATATGACCTAAACGTAAGTACCAAAGAAATGTTTGGTTCATTAAAGAAGGAACCTTTCTCATATATGGTAAATTAGATGTGCTATTCAATTCATTTAGTTACAGTATAGAAGAGATAAAAGATATAATATACAGATCATCTACCAATATACCAGAACAAATAAAATATTTATTTTTTAAAATAATCACAGAGTCATTAAAATGAACAGAATATTTGTCTTTTATTAAATTAGAAATCGAAATTAAATTTCTTTTAATAGAAGGTACATAAAGACAATCTTTTAAAATTAAATTTCTATCTCTACTAAAACTGAGAGTGACATCTCTTACTTCAACTGTTACCGCCCTCATGCTATTACTCATATGTAGGTAAATTTTTTCATCACTGATCTGTTTAATTTTTTGGAACCCTTACAAAGAATTACAAACATGATTAGTAGCTCTCGTATCTACACACCAGGTACCGGTAGATAACACCGCTAAACATGTTTTAATCACTAGTGAATAGAAATTACCTTACTTGTCCTGCTTATTGAGAACAACTAGGCACTACTTTTTCTAATACCTAAACTGGTTATAGTGATAGCACTTGCCTCTCGACTTCTTCACACCAACTTTTGGCCCTTAACTATTTTTGGACCTAGTCTTTCCTGTTTCTAAATCTTTTTCTTTTTTTTTCTTTTCAGCTTAGAAGAATAACTTTTTTCAGCCACATGCATAGCACCTGTCTTCCTAAGAACACTCTCAGCTGCTTAAAATTCTTTAAGAAGTTCTGCCAATGAAAAGCTGAGCTTATTCATGGAATAATTCAAGCAGAATTGCATAAAGCTATTAGGCAGTAATTGGAGTATGATATCGACATGAATTTTTCTATCAATCTCAGCTCCTAGGATCTCCAATTCATTCAGAAGACTGATCATCTTCAAAACATGATCCATAACTGGGGTGCCTTTAGTCATGCTTATATTCATTAGAGATTTCATGGCCACCTGCCTAGTAACACGATTTTGATCCTCAAACATTTATTTGAGATTCATAATCATGTTATAGGCACTGGGCATAGACCGATGCTGATACTGCAGCACATTTGACATGGAAGCCAAAATGAAATAGCGAGTCATCTGATCAGCCTTCTACCACTTCTGATAAGCTCGAATTTTCTGTTCGATTACACCCTCATTAGGTACTGGTAGACAAATCTCAAATAATACAAATTTATAATTCTCGGCAATTAAGACATTATCAAGTTCCTTTTCCAATCTATATAGTTTGGCCCCATCAGTTTGTTTTTGTTGAGAATGATCACGAGTAGATTGAAAGCCATTTTAATCCTGAGAATTATATAATTAAAATAACCGTTAATTATGATGAGCAAAATTTTAAATTTATTTTAAAATTGGTTCTCTCATGTTGGGGTTGATATTCTGAAAAGTATATTTTTAGTATTTTTTTATTTTAATAAAATTAATTTTTTTATTTTATAAGAATCTTTATGAGTAATGTATGTATATCATTTCTTTAATGTTATGCATAGATGTCTAATATTCTGTACAGTATTTAATCTGGTATGTAGAGTACAGTTTATACACAGAAGATCTGATTTTAAGTTCTTGTAGAATATAAGTTTTATATTCACAGTTTACTTGGAAAATGACATACCATCGATATGACTGTAGTACAGTGTTTTAGTAGGCCTATCTTGATTATAAGAAACAGATAATAGTATCGTCTATTGTTCTGACTCTCTGTGCTAGTACACTTTGTGTGTATTAAACGAGGCACATTGGGGTAATTAATTTTATACTGACTATATAAATTAATTCATACCCAAGGTTATTATGAATAGTGTTTATTCTATTAATCCTGAAATAATTATTGATTTGCGTATAATTAATATTCGTTATTTTGATTCATTAAAGAGTGTAATTTTATATGAATCTATATTCCTGGTGAGTTGAATAGTGATATTATTTATATAGTAGATATTAATTATTGAAAAAATTCACGTCCCGAATGATCGAGATTGACAATACCCCCTTAAGAAAAATTATAAGTTTTGATCGGCCCAAACCCTACAGGTAAATTTGATTATCCAGCGGTCAAATAAATTAAGTGGAAGGGTTTAAGAAATTTCAAGATGTCGATTAAATTAAATTGTCAGTAATTAAATTTAATTAGAGGGTATCGAAAATCTTAATGTTGAGAGAAATGTTAAGCATTTAATAATAGGAGTTCAATACGAGAAGGTTTGAGATTATAGGTCAGAGTGTAATTATAGTTCTTTGGTGGTGTGAACTGTAATTCAGAGTTTTATAAAAATTGTAGAAACTGCTGCAAGATTTTCATAATTATAGATACTGCTATTAGATTTACTTAATTGTAAAAATTACTGATGGGTGTCTGTGTTCCACTGAAAGTTTTATTTATAATTACTCCACATGTTCCTGTTATAACCCTATAAATATGTGAGTAGACTGAACCAGTTTTACAACTTGTCTTTAAGACTAAAGCTAATCAGATTTGCTAATACAAGTTCTCGATAGTCCGTAGCCCACACTCCGTTCGTGAATCGTATAAGAAAATACAGTAGAAGGTCTTACGGGAGTTTCAACTCAGAACAAACATCGTAGTTGAAGATTTGACTGGAAAACAGTATTCTTCCAAATTAACTGTGATTGCACGGGTTTTAATTTTGATCGTTCGACATCAAAAGTTTTATCTGGAGGCCGTTTCAGCGTTTACCTGTCAAGTTAATTTTTTACCAAAATTTATTTGCAAAGATAATGATCTTTGCAGTTTTGCCAACAACAATTGGTATTAAAGCCGTTTTATTTTTTGTTTACGGTTATTGGGACCGAGTAGTTTTAGAACTATGCTAACTTGGTTTTGCAGGCGTTCTAATCCCAATTTTATGATCGTTATTTAATTTCATATTTGATTGAATGGATTCGAATGATGATTATTTTTTTTAATCACGAGGGTTGATCGTGATAGATCGAATGTGAGCCTTTAGAACATATGATCGATGTAATAGTTAGTTTTGATTTTTAAAATATCTATTTAGAATATTTAAAAATAGATTGCAAATATCTAAGAACACAAAGAACGACGCGGTATTAGCGGTAGTTTCGGGTTTTTACATGCATGGTAAGTCTTTTATCGGTTTTAAACAATTTTTTGGTGAGTTTTTTTGTAGTATTTATGTATTAAAAATAGCAAAAAAAAGTCAAAAATAGCAAAAAAAATCATTAAAAGTAGTCCAGTACGAGTGGCTTTACCGGCGGTAGTTCAGCGGCAGTTTTGATAATTTTTCGGGTCGTTTTTTGAACTATTTTTTGAGCAATTTTTTATTGAAGGCAATACTATCAAGATCACTGTTTTTGAAAATGATTGTCGGTAAAAAATTAACTGGACGGGCAAACGCCAAAACGGGCTTCAGATAAAACTTTTGACGACGAACGATCAAAATAAAACTAGTACAACCAAAGTTAATTTAGAAGAATACCTTTTGTCGATCTAATCTTCAACTACGACTTGATTCCGAGTTGAAGCCCTGTTAGATCTTCTACCGTATTTCCGTATGCGATCCTCGAACGTAGTGTGAGCTACGGACTATCGAGGACTCGTACCGAAAGAATCCTGATATATTCAATCTTGAGAGATAAAATATGATATATCAATAAAATTAAACAGCTTCAGTCTATCCTCATATATATAAGGTAACTGCAGGGACCTGGTGAGTAATTATGAGTAAGACTTTTAGTTGAACACAGATGCCTACTAGCGATTTCTGCAATTATGAAAAGACGCAGCGATTTCTGTAATTTTCATAAAACACAGAATTACAGTTCACACCACTAAAGAACTGTAATTGCACTCTGATCCATAATTTCAATACCTTCTTGCATTGAGATCCTGTTATTAAATGCTTGCCATTTCTCCCCACGTTAAGATTCTCGATATTCGCCAATTAAATTAATTACTGACAATTTAATTTAATTAGTATCTTGATATTCCTTAAACCCTTTCGCTTAGCTTATTTGACCGCCGAAAATTAAATCTACCTGCAAAGTTTGGTCCGGTCAAAACTTATAAGCATCCTTAAGGAGGTATCGTCAATCCCGATCATTCGGGATGTAGATTCCGTTAATAATTAATATTTTCTATATATATAAATTCGCTATCCAACTCACTGAAAATATAGACCCATATAAGATCGCACTATCTAATGAATCAAAACAACGAATATTAAATATACGCAAATCAATAATTATTTCAGGATTAAGAGAATAAGCACTATTCATAATAATATTGGGGTGTGCATTAATTTATATAATCAGTATAAAATTAATTATCCCAAATGTCCTGTTCAATACACACAAAGTGTACTAGCACAGATAGTCAGAACAATAGATGATGCTATTATGTGCTCCCCGTAACTAAGACAAGTCTACTAAAACTCTGTGCTACAGTCATACTGATGGTATGTCCATTTCCATCTAAACTGTGAACATAAAACTTATATTCTGTAAGAACCTAAAATTTGATCTTCTTTATGCAAGTCGTACTCTACACACCAGATTAAATATTATACAGAATATTGGACATTCATGCATATCAAAAAAATGATACACATACATTACTCATAAAGATTCTAATAAAATAGAAAATTAATTTTATTAAAAATAAAATTAAATACTAAAAATATGATTTTCAGTATACCAATCTTAACAATCTCCTACTTATACTCAAAACTATGCTGCCATACATTTGACTCACATGCCTTTTACATGACTATCCAAAGTCTTAGCCGGTAATGTCTTTGTAAAGGATCTGCAAGATTATCCCCTGATGCAAGCTCTATGTCTGACTGAAAATTTGAGTTTGTGTATTCCGAAAGTACTAGGCTATCTGCCTGATAAATCAACATATAATCCTTAGTCCTTTTCAGGTAGTTGATTATATTCTTTACTGCAGTCCAATGCTCCTGTCCTAGGTTAGACTGATATCTGCTAATCATGCCAACGACAAAGCAGATGTCGGGTTTAGTGCAAAACATGGCATACATGAGGCTTCCTACTGCCGAAACATAAGGAACTGCCTTTATCTTCTCTATCTCATAAGGTGTCTTCTGACACTAATTACTAGATAGGGTGATTCCATGCTTGAAAGGAAGAAACCCTTTCTTGGAATCCTGCATGCTAAAACGAGTAAGGATATCATCGATATACTTTGCTTGTGATAAGCCCAACATCCTTTATTTTCGATCACGCACAAGCTTGATCCCAATGATGTGACTGGCTTCTCCAAAATCTTTCATATCGAATTGCCCAGATAATCATACTTTAACCGTAGATAATTCCCCCACATCGTTTTCAATGAGTGATATATCGTCTACATAAAGTACTAAAAAAATCACCACTCTTTCGTCAGGCTTTTTGTACACACAAGACTCATTCGAACTTTGATCAAAATGATAAAACTTTATAGCTTGATCAAATTGAGTGTTTCAAGACCTCGATACCTGCGTAAGTCCATAAATAGATCTCTTAAGCTTGCACAATCATGCGCTCCTGGCCCTTTACAATGATTCTGTCTGGTTGTATCATATAGATACACTCGTCAAGACATTCGTTAAGAAAAGCTATCTTGACGTCCATTTGCCAGATTTCGTAATCGAAATGAACGGCAATGGATAAGAGAATTCAGATAGACTTAAGCATGGCGATCGACGAAAAGGTTTTCTCATAATCGATCCATTCTTTCTGAGTGAACTCTTTAGCAATAAGCCTACCTTTGAAAGTTTCAACCTTACCGTCTACTCCTCTCTTCTTCTTATAGATCCACTGCTTCTAATGGGTTTTATCTCTTTGGGTGGTTCTACAAGTTTTCATACCTGATTAGAATACATAGATTCAATCTCTAAATTCATAGCCCTTTGCTAAAAATTTATATTTTTGTCTTGTAGTGCTTCATTGTAATTACAGGGCTCGGTATCTAGTTCTGTTGGGATCCTGTCAAAAGACTCTCCCAAAAACATATACCGGTCAGGTTGATGAACAATCCTCCCACTACGACGAGTCACTACCTGTGTCTGTGTACTAGCAGTAATACGCTGTATAGAATCAAAACCCTGTGCATCAGCACCCTGTTCTTGATTTGCACATATTTCGATAATCCTCCCACTACGACGAGGTAATAAAATATCAGTGACTTGTGATTTTTTTTTCGTTCTACTAATATTTCCTCTCAGTTCTTCCAGAATAATTTTACTTTTGGGCCTGTGATCCATAATATAATCATCTTCCAAGAATCGGGTATTGGTGCTAACAATGATCTTCTGATCCTTAGGATTATAAAATAAACCACCCTTCGTTCCCTTGGGATAAGCTGCAAAGAAACAGACTTCTGTTCTCGGTTCCAACTTATCCACGTTCTCTTTCAGCACATGTGCTGGACACCCCCAAATCCGAATGTGTTTCAGACTAGGCTTACGCTCGGTCCACAATTCTGTGGGAGTAGAAGGTACTGACTTAGAAGGTATCAAGTTCAAAATGTAAGCCGCTGTCTCTAAAGCGAGTCCCAAAACGAATCCGGTAAACCTGAATAACTCATAATTGACCTTACCATCTCCATAAGAGTCCTATTCCTTCTTTCTGCTACACCATTCTGTTGTAGAGTGTCAGGTGCAGTCAATTAGAATGTAATCTTCTCTGATGACAAGTAGTCCTTAAACTTTTCAAAGAGGTATTCCCCACCACGGTCAGATCGTAGTGATTTGATACTTTTATCCAGACGCTTCTCAGCCTCCGCCTTGAATTTTTTGAATTTCTCATAACATTCAGACTTACGGTGCATCAGGTAAATATATCTATTCCTTGAGTAGTCATCAATAAAACTGACAAAGTACTCAAAGCCACCTCTAGCCCGGATTATCATAGGACCACACATATATCAGAATGAACCAGCTCCAACGGTTCTTTAACTCTATAACTTTTGGCCGAAAAGGGCCTCTTGGTCATCTTACCCTCTAAGCAAGATTCACAGACTGGAAGTGTTTCAATTTCTAATGAACTCAAATGCCCATCTACTACCAGTCTATTTATTCTTTTTAGATTAATATAACCTAAGCGTAAGTGCCAAAAAAATATTTAGTTCATTAAAGAAGGAAGCATTCTCTTATATGGTAATATAGATGTACTATTCGTTTCGGTCAATTGTAGTGTAGGAGAGATTAGAGTAATAATATAAAGATCATCCACCAATGTACCAGAACAGATAACCCGTTTATTATTCTTAATAACCACAGAGTTATTAAAATAAACCCAATATCCATCTTTAGCTAATCTAGAAACGGAAACTAAGTTCCTTCTAATGGCAGTTACATAAAGACAATCTCTCAATATTAAAATTCGATCTCTACCAAAATTGAGAGTGACATCTCCTACTGCAACTGCTGTTACCTTTGTATTATTGTCCATATACAGATAAATCTCCCCATCACTAAGTTGTCAAATTTTTTGGAATCCCTGCAATTAATTACAAACATGATTAGTGGTTTCCGTATCTACACACCAGGTACCGGTAGATAACACCACTAAATATGTTTCCACAACCAGTGAACATAAATTACCCTATTTGTTCTGGCTTCTAAGAAATACTAGATATAGCTTTTTTCAGTACCGCGTCTGGTTGTATTGGCCTACTAACTACTCTGAAAATCATGTCTCTCTATTTTTAAACATTTTTCTTCTTCATGCATTTCGACCCAGAGGAAGAACCTTTTTTAGAAATAAATACATTTTCTCGTATTGAAGGAATACTATTTGTAGTTAAAATTATATCAAAGTTACATTTTCAGTCAATAAAATTCAGTCTTGTAAGTTTGTTTTCTTTGAGAATAGAAGCGAGTGTGTTGAAATTCATTTTAATCCTGAGAATCACATAATTGAAATTCATTTGAATTCATTTTAATTTATTTTCCTCTACTATTTTAAAATTAATTCGCCAGCAGCCTGGTAACCTGAGAATAGTATGCCACGATTGGTAGACGTCTACTATCATTCATAAGACCAAACATGCCAATTTTTTTAAAATTTTACTATCTAAGCAACTGACCATACCAAGTAAATTAAATAACAGACATAGTTTCGGTCTAGTATATAATAGCAGTGACACAGTTAGAGAGGATACTATTATACACAGATAAGTGTTAACCATCGCCTAATCCTAAATTAATCGCTTCGCAATGAACCCTTCAGTTAGAGAAGTGATCAACACTAATAATTTTCAGAATTATTCCTAAAGGAGGTTTGTACTGACGATACCGCAATTAATTTGTCCGTTGGGGAGGAAGAACTTACTGCCGACATACATGGTTTAATTACATCGCTTACAAACTGATGATGGAGACCGCGAAATTTATCTATAAATAAATTTTCTCTCCCACTTAAATTTTTAAAATATTTTTTGAGAATTATAAAAATCTGTTTAATTAAAATAAATTTATTAATTTCGAAAACCACACGATCTGAAAAAATTAAACATCTTTCCGTATACACGATTCTAAAGATTCTGATTTATCAAACTATCTTTTTGTATTTAAATGCGTAACAAATAAAATTTAATAAATGCACAGTTTTTTCTGTAACTTTTCAGCTAATGTTGTGATTAAAGGTATTATTTATTTTATTTTTCATTCCATATTTTTTTAAAAATAATAATTTATTTTGATTAAATATTTTTTTATTTAATTAATTCAAAATCTGGAATTAATTCTCACATTTTTTCAAGATATCTAATTTTTTTAAAAAAATCATCTTTAAACGTAATATTTTGTAAAAAATAAAATATCTAAAGTTTTTTCTTTTAATTAAAAAAAATTAATTTTATTTTTTATTACAAAATATTTTAATTAAAACCAAATATTTGAATTAATTAAATTAACAGGATAAATAAAAATAATATTTATTATCCACGCAGTTAATAAAAAATTAAACGTAAGATATAAAAAAATATTCTGATTTTATGATCCATCTGAAACTCTAAAGAGTTTCAATCTCCTATTAAGAGATAAGCTGCAATAATCTTATTCTGAATCAATTTCCTGTGTCCAAGTTGCATCTGTACTCTTTGATATTATCTTGATAAAACATATCAACCATAAGGAGCCCCTAACACAATTCCAAACAAAACCACAACCTTGAAAAACAGGCTGGAATTTCGGCAGAATTTACGCTGGAATTGAAAAACCGCAGCTTTGCTTGCTGTTTGCTTTTTGTTTTTGCTGCCCAAGGCAGCGGTTGGGCTGGGATTGGGCAACTGGACTTTGCTGCGGTTTGCACTGAATTTGTGCCGGAAGCTATTTCAAGCTTTGCTGCTTGCTTGCAGTTTTGCTGGAAAAATCGCTGCTTGGAAACCGCGCCAGCTGATTTGGAAAATTGCTGGTGCACTTTTGGGAATTGCCAAAAACTGCTTCATAAAAAAAAATCGCCGCATGCTTTCGCTTGGGAATTGGCTCTACTTGCAAACCGATTGGAATCCGCTTGCTTCAGCGGAACAAGCTATTTGCTGAGAAATTGCGCTGCACTGTGTTGGAAACCGCGGCTGTTTGGGCACTGCGGAATGTTGTGCCGCTGCTTTAAAGCAGTGTTTGGCTGTTGCGGTGGCTGTTTTGATATTCTTTTTTTATTATTATCCAGAAAAAAATTGGAGTAAAAAAAACTGCGAAGCAAAAAAAAATCAATCCGCAGCCAACCACCGCCAGTTGTCGCCGTCTTCGTTCTTCCATACCTGTTCTTATTTTTTTTTTCTAATAAACTAGAAAAAAAAAACTTAGAATATAAAATTTTTACATCGAAACCAATGCCTCCGTAGAGTTCATAATTAATCTACCACGATCAACCCTCGTGGTTAAAAAAAATAAATTATCATCCATTCATTGAATCAAACATGAAACAGAAAAAATGATCATAAAATCGGAATTAGAATGTCTGCAAAATAAAGTTAGCAACAGTTCTAAATCTACCCGGCCCCGATAATCGTAAACAAAAAATAAAACGACTTTGGTACCAATTTGTTGGTGGCAATACTGCCAAGATCATTGTTTTTTAAAACGATTTTCGGCAAAAAATTAACTAGACGGGCGAACTCCGAAACGGGCTTTAGATAAAACTTTTGATGACGAACGATCAAAATAAAACTCGTGCAACCAAAGTTAATTTAAAAGAATACCTTTTGTCAATTTAATCTTCAACTACGACTTAATTCTGAGTTGAAACTCCTATCAGATCTTCTACCGTATGCGATACTCGAACGTAGTCTAGGCTACGAACTATCGAAGACTCGTACCGGCAGAACCCCGATATATTTAGTCTTGAGAGACAAAATATGATATATCAATAAAATTAAACTAGTTCAGCATACCCGCATATATACAGTGCTACAGTAAGGACCTGTGCAGTAATTATCAGTAAGACTTTCAGTGGAACACAGATACCTACTAGTAATTTTTGCAATTATGAAAAGACGCAGCAGTTTCTGCAATTTTTATAAAACACTAAATTACAGTTCACACCACTAAAAAATTGTAATTTCACTTTAACCCATAATCTCAAGACCTTCTTGCATTGAGTTCATGCTATTAAATGTTTACCATTTCTCCCCATGTTAAGATTATCGATACCCACTAATTAAATTTAATTACTGAAAATTTAATTTAATCGATATCTTGATATTCTTTAAATCCTTCCGCTTAATTTATTTGACCACCGGATAATCAAATTCATCTATAGGGTTTGGCTCGATCAAAATTTATAAGTATCCTTAAGGGGGTATTGTCAATCCCGATTATTTGGGATATGAATTTCGTCAATAATTAATATTTGCCATATAAATAATACAGTTATCCAACTCACTGAGAATATAGATCCATATAAGATTGCACTCTCTAATGAATCAAAATAACGAATATTAAATATACGCAAATTAATAATTATTTCAGGATTAAGAAAATAAATACTATTAATAATAATATTGGGGTGTAATTAATTTATATAATCAGTATAAAATTAATTACCCGAAATGTCCCTTTAATACACACAAAATGTACTAGCACAGAGAGTCGGAATAATAGACGATACTATTATCTGTTCCCCGTAACCAAGACAGACCTATTAAAATTCTGTGTTACAGTCGCACCGATGGTATGTCCATTTTCATCTAAACTGTGAACATAAAAATTTATATTCTGCAAGAATCTAAAATCTGATCTTCTGCGTACAAGTCGTACTCTGCACATAAGATTAAATACTATACAGACTATTGGACATCCATGCATATCAAAGAAATGATACACATACATTACTCATAAAAATTCTCATAAAATAGAAAATTAATTTTATTAAAAATAAAATTAAATACTAAAAATATGATTTTCAGTATATCAACTCTAATATTTTTTAGGCAAAAAATAGCAGTAAATATACCTCAAAACACTATCCAAAAATTATTTAAAAAATGGGTCAAAATAGTGCACAAAACAGGCGGTGGCACCGACTTCCCAACGGCAGCAATCGGCGGCCCTTTAGGGCTGCTTTCATGGTTTTTTGAAACTGTTTTTTAGGTGTTCTTCGAACTAACATGTAGCAGAATGTTTGAGTTATTTTTTAAAAAAAATGGGCGCGGAAGAACCACCAGAAAAAGCCTAAATGGGTGGCGATTCAGGGCGACAGCGCATAAGGGGCGGCAGGATGTTCTAAACGATTTTTTGACAGTTTTTTGGGTTGATTTCAAGCAGATTTTTGACAAAGAAAATTTTTTTTGAGAGCCTTCTTTTGGTATAAAAATCGTCGAAAACAAAACTCGGATGAGACGGCAAAAGTCGCCTGAAGTGGGCGGCCATGGGCAGCGCCGGCGGGCTGGTGGTGGCCGACAGTTTTTTCTCATTCCCAGGGTTATTTTGATTGGTTTTTTGAGATATTCGAGGCTGATATATGATATACTCATATATCACACAGTATCAAAAAAATCTAATACAATCGCGATACATAAATCAGATATAAAAGAAAATTATTGCAGCTTATCCTCTACGAGAGTCTGAAATATTTCAGCGTTTCACTTGAATTATAAAATCGTAATATATGAATATCGTGTTTATATATATATATATATATGAACTGCATGGATGATTGCATATCTATTTTATTTATCATGTTAATTTAATTAATTTAAAAATATAATTTTTATTAAAATATTTTGTAATGAAAAATAAAATTAAGTTTTTTTAATTAATTAATTTTAATTAAATAAAATAAATTTTAAATATTTTATTTTTTTACAAAATATCACTTTTAAGATGATTTTTCATAAAATCGGATATCTTTAAAAACGTAAAAATTAATTTCGGATTTTAAATTAATTAAATAGAAAAATATTTAATCGAAATAAATTATTATTTTTCAAAAAATATGAAACGCAAAATAAAATAAAGAAATGTCTTTAATCACTATCTTAGCCAAGAAGTTGAAGGAAAACTGTGTATTTATCAAATTTTATTTGTGACGCATTAAAATACGAAAAGATAGTTTAGTGTATCAAAATTTTTAGAATCATGTACACAGAAAGATGATTGATTCTTTTATATCGTGTGGTTTTCAAAATTAATAAATTTATTTTAATTAAACGAATTTTTATAACCCTAAAAAATATTTTTAAGATCTAAATGGGAGAAAAAATTTATTTACAAATAAATCCCGCGATCTTCATCACCAATTTGTAGGCCATCAACTAAATCCTGCGTGTTGCCAGTAAGGCCTTTCTTCCCATTGGACAAATTAATTACGGTATCGCCAGCACAAAACTCCTTTAGAAATAGTTCTGAATAATTGTTAGTGTAGATCACTTCTCCATCTGAAAGATTCGTTGCGAAGTGATTGAATTGTGATTAGGTGATGGTTAACACTTAACTGCATATAATAGTATACTTTTCATATAAGTCACTGTTATTATATACTGGACCAAATCTATGTCAGTTATTTAATTTTACTTGGCAGGGTCAGTTGCATAAATAGTAAAATTAAAAAGAATTGGCATGTCTGGTCAAACGATGAATAGTAGACGTCTTCCCCTCGAGGCATGCTATTCATAGGAAACTAGACTGCTGGCAAATTAATTTTAAAATAGTAGAGGGAACTAAATTAAAATAATTTGAAGTTTTACTCATTATAAGTGATGGTTATTTTTAATTATATGATTCTTAGGATTGAAATAATTTTCAACCCACTCCCTTCAATACTTAAAGAAAACAAACTTAAAGGACCAAATTATGTTGACTAAAAACGAAAATTGGACATTGTATTAACTGCTGAGAATTACAAGTTTGTGTTGACTGATATATGTCCACCTATATTTAATGTGGGGGCGACCGAGCAAGAAATACAGGCCCATCAAAAGTGGCAGAAAGCTGATCAGTTGACTCGCTATTACATTTTGGCTTCAATGTCAAATGTTTTGCAGTATCAGCATCAATCTATGTCCATGCCTATGACATGATTATGAACCTCAAAGATATGTTTGGGGATCCAAATCGTGCTGATAGGTAGGTGGCCATGACATCTCTAATGAATGCAAACATAGCTGAATGTACACCAGTTAAGGATCATGTTTTGAAGATGATATGTCTTATGAATAACTGGAGATCTTTGAGCTAAAATTGAAGAAAAAACCCAGCTCAATATCATACTCCAATCACTGCCTGAAAGTTTTAAGCAGTTTTTCCTGAACTATTCTATGAATAAGCTCAGCTACACACTGGCAGAACTTCTTAAGGAACTTCAAGCAGCCGAAGGTGTTCTTAGGAAGCCAAGTTCTGTGAATGTGGCTGAGAAAGATTCTTTCTCTAAGCCGAAAGGTAAGAAGAAGAAAATGGTTCAAACACAGGAAAACACAGGCCCAAAAACAGTTAAGAGACCAAAAACTGGTGTCAAGAAGTCGAGAGACAAGTGATATTACTGTAACTAGTTTGGGCATTGGAAAAGCAGTGTCCGGCTTTTCTTAATAAGCAGAACAAATAAGGTAATTTGTATTCACTAGTAGTTGAAACATGTTTAGCAGTGTTATCTACCGAAACCTGGTGTGTAGATACGGGAGCCACTTGTAACACCCCGACCTTTCACATGACAACGATATTGTCCGCTTTGGGTAAAGCCCTCAAGATTTTTGTTCTATCTAGGGGGGTCACCCATCCTTACATTACTCTCGCTTAAGCGTGCTTAACTGCGGAGTTCTGCTAAGGTTTCTACCACTTGGAAAAAAATCTCATTGAATGTAAGGGTCCAAGATTCTTCCTTTATAGCCCAGGAACTCCCTCTCCCTTTCCGATGTGGGATACCAGGATATCACAATCTACCCCCTTAGGGCTGCACGTCCCCGTGCAGTAGCCTGCTAGCTCCGGTAGCCTGCCAGTCCTTTATCGACTCGTCCACTCAGTAGCCCGTCCACATGTCACACGAGACGGCAGGGCCCACACTCAGAGGTGAGGAGAGTCGGCTCTGATATCATTTGTAACACCCCGACTCTTCACATGGCAACGATATTGTCAACTTTGGACAAAATCCTCACGATTTTATTCTTCCCACGGGGTTACCCATCCTTACATTGCTCCCGCTTAACTGCAGAGTTCTGCTAAGATTTCTATCACTTGGGAAAAGACCTCGTTGAATGTAAGGATCTAAGATTTTTCCTTTATAGCTCAGGAACTCCCTCTTCCTTTTCGATATGGGATACCAGGATATCACACCACAAATTATGTCTGCAATTCTTTGCAAACGTTCAAAAAAATCAGGCAGCTCAGTGATGGAAAAATTTACCTACACATGGACAATAATACAAGGGTGGCAATAGTTGTAGTAAGAGATGTCACTCTCAGTTTTAGTAGAGATAGAATATTTCTTCTGACAGAGTATCTTTATATACCTTTGATTAGAAAAAATTTAATTTCAGTCTCGAGCTTAATAAAGGACAAATATTCTATTTATTTTGATGAATCTGTCGTTGTTAAGAAAAATAAATATTTTATTTATTTTAGTACATTGGTGAATGATCTGTATGATGTATCTCTTATCTCTTATACACTGCAACTAACTGAAATAAATAACACGTCTAATTTACCGTATAAGATAAAATTTTCTTCTTTAATGAACCAAATGTTTATTTGGCACTTACGCTTAAGTCTTATTAATCTAAAAAAGATAAACAGAGTTGTAGTAGATGGACCTTAGAGATCATTAGAAGTTGAGGCACTTTAGTCTTTGAATCGTGCTTAGAGGGTAAGATGACCAAGAGGTTCTTTTCGGTAAAAGGCAATAGAGCTAAATAACCATTGGAGCTGGTTCATTTTGATGTGTGTGTAGTCCTATGACAATCCAGGCTAGAGGTGGCTTTGAGTACTTCGTTAGTTTCATTGATGACGATTCAAGGTATGGATACATTTACCTGATATACTGTAAGTTTGAATACTTTAAGAAATTTAAAGAATTCAAGGCGGAGAAGCATCTGAGTAAAAGTATCAAATCACTACGATCTGACCGTGGTAGAGAATACCTCTTTGGAGAGTTTAAGGACTACTTGTCATTAGAGGGGATTACATCCCAGTTGATTGCAACTGGCATTCTGCAACCGAATGGTGTAGTAGAAATAAGAAATATGACTCTTATAGAAATAGTAAAATCCATGATGAGTTATTTAGAATTACCCGATTCGTTTTGGGAACTCGTTTAAGAGACAACGATTTATATTCTGAATTTGATATCTTCTAAGTTAGTATTTTCTACTCTCTACGCTAATTATGCAATCAACTAAGATTCCTAACTTTGATAAGACCTTAAATTTATAAGTTATTTATAATATATATAATTATATATTATATTTAAAAATAACTTATATTGATAAAATTTAAACAATATTATTTGTTAGGTCAAATATATCTTTTTATACAACAAGCTATAATACAAAAGTTTAATAATAATAACATTTATTAATAGAGCTCAAAAGGTATATTATTTATTAGATTCACAAATAAAAGAGTTAAATTAAATTAAAATTAATAAAATTTAACATTAGATCGCCACGGTCATTAATTAAAAAATATACTATAAAACTTCATTATAGAAATTTAATTATTGATTTTACATTTCAAAAAATAAATGTAACTATTTATTTTCAATGCTCCTAAAATCGGTCGATCATCATCGTTACGTCTCCATGAATCTGGTCTTCTCTCCCTGGTGAGTTCCCCAACCGATTCGATTCAGAACTACTTTTTGAAATGGGTGTTGCTTCAGATTCGACCAACCAGCTCGATAAACTCGTATCAATTGCAATTTCATTGAATCGTTGTTTGGAAATTTGATTCCAGGGCTCAAACTCCAATCTTTCTTTTTTAAAATAGAATTTTCCCCGCTTAATGGATAACCATTTGAAACCAATGGGAAATCTTTTCTCATCTTAAATTGAGGTGATTGGATTTGCACCAATGGAAACTATAAATTTCATATACAATAGTGGTATATGATAGATTTTACTATTTTTAGATAGTAAATGGGATTCTTATATTTTATCCTCTTAATCGGTACTAATCATTAGTACTGAAAAAAAAAATTATTTCTTTTGTTCTAGTTCATGATCTGAACGAGTCGCACATACACCCTAGTACATGTTCCTCGACGTTGAGGACATTCTCGAAGAGCGGGGGGTTTCGTGACATTTTTAATTGGCTATCTTATATTTTTAATAAGTTGTTTAACAGTTGGCATGTTGAATCGTATACATAATGAATTGGTTTAGATCGATTTTAATCGAATAATTTAACCGAATAATTATAAATTATTTTTATTTAATTTTAATAGAATATTAAACTCGATAAGCATATAAAATCTCAAATCACGAATTTATGCAAAATTCATGCTATTTTCATTTAGATCAACAATTCCATGATTATCCTCGCTGAAGGGTATTATGCTTACTTCTCTCTCTAGATTGATATTCTTCTTCTTCTTCTATCGATCAACCGTTTCGATTCAGAACTATTTTTTGAAATGGGTGTTGCTTCAGATTCGACCAACCAGCTCGATAAACTCGTATCAACTGCAATTTCATTGAATCGTTGTTTGGAAATTCGATTCCAGGGCTTGAAACTAGGATTATCCTCGCTGAAGGGTATTATGCTTGCTTCTCTCTCTAGATTGATATTCTTCTTCTTCTTCTCTCGATCCTTCAATGGCGCCCTCGCTTCGTTACTTCTCTTTGAGTAAGATTCTCGACTTGTTTCAACACAGATTCTACGTTTTTGCTCCGGTCTTTTGAACTCTGATTCAGCCCAATTGGCAATTTCATTGAATCAACTCCAATTTCGTTGAATTCGGGTTCGAAAATTCGATTTGAGAGCTTGAAATTATGATTATCTTCGCTGAAGTGTATTGTGCTTATTTTCCTCTCTAAATTGATATTCTTCTTCTTCGTTCGGTCCTTCAATGGCGGCGCCGTCGGTTTCGTTACTTTGCACGAGTAAGATTCTCGACTGGTTTCAACACAGATTCTACGTATTGTGCTTATTTTCCTCTCTAAATTGATATTCTTCTTCTTCGTTCGGTCCTTCAATGGCGGCGCCGTCGGTTTCGTTACTTTGCACGAGTAAGATTCTCGACTGGTTTCAACACAGATTCTACGTATTTTCTCCCGTCTCCACCACTCTGATTCATCCCAATCGGCAATTTCACTGAATCAACTCCAATTTCATTGACTTTTGGTTCGAAAATTCGATTCGAGGGCTTGAAACTCGGATAATCTTCTCTCTCTAGATTGATATTCATATTCTCCTTCTTCTCCAAGTCCTTCAATGACGTCGATGATGATGATGATAATCTCGCTTTCATGGCTTTCCTACACTGAGTAGTAACATACTCAACTGGTTCCAACACAGAATCTTCGTATTTTCTCCCGTCTCGACCGCTCTGATTCAGCCCAATCGGCGTTTCACGGATTATCATCGGACGATTAACCTCCTCATCCTTTTCATCCATTTCAAATACAGAAACTTGTTTTCTAGATTCTATGGATAAAGAGAATAATGACGACTCATAAGACTCTCCCTCAGCCAATCCGCCATCTCTATCAACATCATCGTCTTCTTCTTCTTCTTCATCGTCGTTATCATCTGAATCGCTTTCTTTCACTTCTATGTCTTCAGATTCATCATCGCAAGTTGAGAAATTGTGGTACCCATGGCTTGGAGGATGATACGAGAAGGCACTCGACGCACTAGAATCTGATAAATTCTGGCTTTCGTTTCTTGGTTCTTCTGTCTTTTCTCTCTCTCTACCATTGTCAGATTCCAACAAACAAATTTTGATCTTTTGGGTTGAGATCTCCTCGTGGGTTTTGATATTCAAATCAAATGTAACTTTCTTTCTGATACTTCCATCCAATTGCTCTTCATGCTTATCTCTACTCACATAAACAAACAACAAAGCAAAGAAAAAAAAATAAAAAAGAAAGAAAAAGAAAAGAAACTGAAACCCAAGAAATCATATGAAGCGCTTCACGTTGGGGTTAATTTCAGTTTTATCCCTGCTTAAACTATTATGATTTTTTTTTGTCCCCCAATTATAAATTTTGCGAATTTGGTCTATCTAATTTATTTCTTTCAGCCAAACAACAGTCATGTAACCATTCTTACCTATTTTTTGTGAACAAAACATTCATTTTGTTGGATTTACTTTAGTTCGTTTTCATTGATTTTTTTTATTATTTAATAAAATAATCATATTTTTAAATTTATTTCATCGAGTTAAAAAAGTAAAAAAAATTTAATCAAAATATAAAAAAAATTAGAAAAGACATAAGTTAAAAAATCAAATTTTATGTTATTTATTTTCGTTTTTAATGAAATTTTTTTTTACTTTTTGATTAAATTTTTTTAAAAAATTTATCTTATCGAGACTATTAAAAAAAAATTATTCAATATTCAAAATAAACAAAAATAAACAAAATAAACAAAATTCTCAATATTTAGCAAGCTAGGGCCATGATTTAATTCTTAATCTCTTTAGAGCATATAACTAATTGAAAACTCAGTGCATAGAAAGAGTACGAAAATTCACTTGTAATAACAGATACTGTAATGGCCAGTAATTAAAAGGTTAGTAAAAAATTTTTTTTTTTCTTTTTTGTTTGTTGTGCTCTTTTCTGTTGGCATAAAAGGATTAATTTTGCTTCCACAAATAGCAAAATAACTCTTTTGTTTGCAAAAAAGAGTGAAAATAATTATAGGATTGTCTTTGGTCAATTACATAAATAAAAATAATTCAGATAGTTGAAAGATGAAAGAAGTAAAGTTAATAATTGATGAACAAAATTTTTTTAAAAAAATAATTTAAGAGATAAAAATAAAATTAACCCCTTCATATTATAAAACACACATGATGAGTGTTATTGAAAGTTAGTGTTACATACATAGATCTCTAATGACTGACCGAACATATATGTGAGATAAAGATAAAAATTTTTAGATCTAAGAATTTATTATCTTCATCTTTGTCTCATATCTATATTTGATCGGTGATCTGTGTACGTATGTTTTTTCTTTTGAAAATTGGTGTATTACTTTGGGACTGTGATGAGTTGAATGTTCTTCAAAACTTGTTGCTTTGTGAGCTGTGTGGCTTGAACTTGAAGAGTTTCATTATTACTGCCATGTCTCTGAAACAAAATTTGGAAAGCTAATTTGAGAGAGAAATAAAAGCACAAAAAAAAAACAGAAGAAAGAAAGATTACAAAAAGAAACTTAAAATGCAACTACCCATGAATTGAATAAGCTTACTTGATCTCTGGAGGGAAGTATATTCAGCTTGTTCCGGGATTTTCGATGCTTGAAAGCACCCATACAGGGGGGAAAGCAGCCCATCACCAGCAACTTTTTGAGTTCTCGGGGGGGATGAAGGGAATGGAGGACAAAACGGCCATAAGAAACGTCTGGATTTTATGTTGCCGTTTGAAAAATCTGACCGTTGGACATTTTGTATGGCGCAGCGTGGGCGCTGACCCACCCTTTTGTTTTTTCTTTTTAATTTTTTCAAAACTCGTTTAATTAAGGGATATGTTAATTAACGATTCATTTGATAAAGTAATTCTGAACCAGACTTTTTATTTTAAGTAACTTTCAAACAAATGAGCAGAAAATTTATTGGTGAGAATCTTACAAATGACTTAGCCTTTGTTTGGCTACTGGTTTAAAGTTGGCTGCTCAAGTCTCAAAAAGTCAAAAAGTTTTATTTTTTAACTCACAACTTTTAGTCCATTTGTTTTTAGATTTTTTGATTTTTTTCATAATAATTTTTAATTTTACCTTTCTACAGGTAGAATTTTATAAATTTTAACCAAACAATCATAGCCCAATTTATTTAGGCTGAAGGGCAATCATGGAATTTCACATTGAGATTATTTGGCTTTTTGGATAGTTTAAAAGTCACTATTTTTTCAACCAAACAAACTTATTGACTTTTTAGCATAAAGTGACTTAAAGTCAAAAAGTCAACTTAAAGCCAAATTGTCAAACAAATGTTTAATGGATAAAATTTATTTTCCTTAAAGTAGCTTTAAGAACCTAATTGACTAGCATACCCTTATGATTTTTTTAGCCAAAACACTAAAAATCCTAACATAGGTTATTAGGCAAAAAACAAAAAAACAAAAAAATTAAAAAATGAAATCAAAATACACTATTCAAATTCCTATTTTATTCTAAAAGATAACCGAAGCCTAAAGCTTGTTTGAATATATTTGGTTAAGGAATAAAGATGAAAAATAAGAATTAGGAAACATATGGGCTTAGCTGTAAAATTTAGTTTTGCGTTTAAATATGGAATTTGCGTTTAAATATGGAATAAGCACGAGCAATTATTTTTAGGAGACGTGGTTTAGGCCTCTTTTGGTAATTTGATTTTAAATTAAATTTTTTATTTTAAGTCGTTATATACATTTTATATTAAATAAGCAAAAAATTTATTTGGTGAATCATAGAAGTTATTTTAAGTCAAGAAATTTGACTTCAAGTGACTTTAAGACAAAAAAATTAAATCAGAAAAAATTTATTATAATTTTTAAAAATTTATTTTTGCGTAATTTTGTATTTAATATTGATATTGTTAATTTAATAAATTTTGAAAAGTAGATTTTAAAAAATTAATTTTATAAAAAAACAAATGTGTATAATAAAAATTGTGATATTTTTTAAAATATATATAAAATTTTTTTCTAAAAAGTAAAAAAATTAAAATATTAAAAACCTTTGGATTCCCTAACAAAGCCTTCTGGCTTTTTTGACTTTATGCCAAAGGCAAAAAGTTGAGCTTTAAGGCCTTTGCCAAGCGAAGCCTTAGTGTTTGTATGGCTCATTGATTTTTGTTTTGAAATTATTCTATTTGAATGAGTTTAGTAAATATGTAAAATTTACATATGGGACAACTAATATCAAAGGTTAAAATTGTAAAAAATAGACTTTTTAAAACTAATTTTTACTACAGTCAATAGTGGAAAATAATTATATCTCTTATCTAAATATTTATCTTATACTAATCAAATATTAAAATAATTTTATTATATAATTTATTTCTTCTATTGTATAACTTAGTACTCACAATTCTATACATAATTACTTCATATTTAAATGCCATCGTAAAATTATATTGAATAAAATTACATGGGTCCGACTAAATTAGTTTGTCTTCTAAATTCTTACCCTCCCATTTGTTTTGCAGATAAGATTGATAATTTGATGAATTTTGGAACTTTTAATTCAAAATTAAAGGTATTAATAATAACACTACTCTTGGTAATATTAGTACTATATTCAACGGTCGACAAAATTTTGCAACACTTAATCATATTCTTTAGAGTAATTATTTGGTGCTTTCGGAATACTATGTGATAGGTTCACGTTGTACTTTCACCAAATATGATAATGACAAATTTTATGGTAGGTACATGATAACTCATTTTTGTTAAGTAGTTAAGAGATAAAAAATGATTCACATTGTATAAGTTATAATCATTTATTTGTCAAAAGTATCACGATCCACGTAGCATCACCTACATGGTACTCTAAAAGTATTTACTAATTTGCCTATTCTTTATTCTATTATAAAACCAAACAAGAATTAAATTTTTTATAGTATACATAATTTTACCAACAATCTCCTCTTACCAAAAAAAATTATATTAGGACTATTGTATTACTTATTATTCTTATTCTATTTAATCCTATGTCGGTCATCAAAATCATAGTATATGTTGGGAGATAATCCAACGCCAAAATAAAATATACACATGCTCGGTGATTCAGAAAATACATCTTTATTAACTTTCAACAAATTACAATAATCTGAAATTACAGGAAAATGAAATAA
>JAULJZ010153429.1:0-29415 GCA_032270985.1 Heliamphora pulchella
CCACAGAAGAAGTAGGACGCCCATGTAGCTTCCAACACGAGCTTTGTAAGTGTCCCTGCTCTCCACAATAATAGCAGGACTTGGTGTTAATTCCACCTCGGCCTCTACCTCGTCCTCCATCACCACGGCCTCCATCACGACCTCTACCGCGAACACCTCCTCGACCTCCGCCCCGAAATGCACCTAACGCTATGTGATCACCCTGGTCAGTAGTAGTAGTACGAGGCCCGTCGTACTAATTGCTTTGTTCATTCGCCTGAAAACCTTAGATAAAGAGGGAATATCTGACCCAGCCAAAATCTGTGAACGTACTGAGTCAAGTTGCTAGTTCACCCCAGCTAAGAAACACACAACCAAGAACTGCATCCTTTGCTCTCTGAAAACCTTGTACCGATTGGTGAAGGGGACCAAACGATCGTACTCATCTGCTAATATCTTAAACTCTGTGAAGTAGTTTGAGAAAGGCTGTTCTCCATGTTGTATCCTGAAAATACTCCGCATCACATTATATAACCGAGACAAGTCATTAGTCGAGATAAATGTCTCATTGAGTATGGCCCATACCTCTCGAACAGTCGTGGCATTACCCACTAGAATCTTAACGGAGGACTCCATTGAATTCAACATTTTACTCAGTAATTGGGCGCCATCTTGCTTCCACCGCTTATACTCATCAGATCCCTTCTCCGGAGGATCTTCAAACAAGTAGTCTTCTTTTTCCATACCTTCAACTGTAAGTAATATATTTTTCTTCTATAATACATGTTTGCGGTCCAGTCAACTTCGAATCCACCAATCGTGTGGATGACGAAAACACATCCATGATTCCTCCTTGTCTATCAGGTTTCACCAGAGAATCCTCAACTCTTGTGGAATTTTCCTTCGACATCATAATAACTCAATGGCAAATCTCAAGGAATCACGAGGAAACAAACCAACACGCAAACGGACGCACCCACACCTTCATATATGGTCCGCGAATCACATCGTCTACTCATCTCCATAAAATAAGAAATACTGCCGTAGCCCTTTGACTCTCAAACGAGCAGTCGGTGAAAGACTCTTAAACTGCGAATCACACAATCACACAATCGTCTGAGAAAGGCTGTTCTCCATGTTGTATCCTGAAAATACTCCGCATCACATTATATAACCGAGACAAGTCATTAGTCGAGATAAATGTCTCATTGAGTATGGCCCATACCTCTCGAACAGTCGTGGCATTACCCACTAGAATCTTAACGGAGGACTCCATTGAATTCAACATTTTACTCAGTAATTGGGCGCCATCTTGCTTCCACCGCTTATACTCATCAGATCCCTTCTCCGGAGGATCTTCAAACAAGTAGTCTTCTTTTTCCATACCTTCAACTGTAAGTAATATATTTTTCTTCTATAATACATGTTTGCGGTCCAGTCAACTTCGAATCCACCAATCGTGTGGATGACGAAAACACATCCATGATTCCTCCTTGTCTATCAGGTTTCACCAGAGAATCCTCAACTCTTGTGGAATTTTCCTTCGACATCATAATAACTCAATGGCAAATCTCAAGGAATCACGAGGAAACAAACCAACACGCAAACGGATGCACCCACACCTTCATATATGGTCCGCGAATCACACCGTCTACTCATCTCCATAAAATAAGAAATACTGCCGTAGCCCTTTAACTCTCAAACGAGCAGTCGGTGAAAGACTCTTAAACTGCGAATCACACAATCGTCGGAACAGTTTTCAGTCGCCGGAACAGTCGTTGGAAAAGTCACCGAAAACGGAAAAGTTGTCAGAAAAGTGACAAAAGGTGCTATCGGTGCTGAGCAAGGACAATCGACTCCGGAAAGGGAGAGAACTGAGGCCGGCGGTGCTGAAAATAGGGAGAACATGGGTCGTTGGTGCCGGAAAAAGAGAGCAGAGGTCACCGACGCTGGAAGAAGGGAGAAACAGGGTTGCCGGTGCTGGAGAGAGGCGGTCGAGGGCTATAGAAGGGTCGTCGGTGGTCAATGGAGGGAGAAAGTGGTCGGTGGTGGTGTTTCGTTGGTCGTTGGTGGCTAGGGAAGGGTTTTCAGGGTTTGACGGTGGACGATGTTGGTGGTCGGCATTGGTTTGGTGGTCGGCGAGTACTGTGGCTATGGTTTTGGCACTGGTTTAGGGTTTGGTGGTCGGCGAGCACTGGTTTAGGGTTTGATGGTTGGCGAGTATTGGTTTAGGGTTTGGCGTGGTTGCGGCTGGTGGCTGGTGCACTGGTTTAGGGTTTTGTGGCTGTGGTGGCTGGTGCACTGGTTTTGTGGCTGTGGTGGCTGGTGCACTGGTTCAGGGTTTCGTGGCTGTGGCTGGTGGCTGGTGGCTGGTGGCTGTGGCTGGAGAATGGAGGCTAGGGTTAGGGTTTCGTGAAGGATATGGTTTTACCTTAGCTCTGATACTATGTTAAGAATAATGGAAAGCCGTACCTTAATGGGTAGGCAAATATTCTTATTTATAATAAAACTAAGAAACCACTATTACAACCATATACCTACACACACCAAATTATATAATAATAATAATAATGAGCTATTAACATCCCTAAGAATATGGATGGTGATGACCGCTGAATGAAAGCTGTTTTTATTTCGTATTGACCTTTAACATTTTAACAAGTTAACTGATTCAATTAGAATCAATAAAGTCATCCCAATTACACATTAACCTTTTTTCAGTTAAACCAAAACTGTGACTGGCAGGATGGTCTAGTTATGATAATTTTTTTTTACCTATGTATTAAAATCTGTCGAGTTTATCTTCCATATGTGTCGTCTGTAGCTCTAAGAGCCTTTCTAATAAACAGTATTGCTTATTAGTCTCTATCTTCTCTGTGCTCATTTACGGAGTCACTTATCGATATTTAATTGCTGGCTCTTCAGGGAGGAGGTGCAATTCTGCAAAGGTCTTTAATGCCTTGACGTGGAGTTGGTCTTCTAAATCACTTCAATTTACAAGAAGTGCTGCAGACTTCTGTGGTCCTAGTGAGCCATGCCGACCTGGTGCTCATTTCATCACGCTAGAAAAATTATATGCTGAAGAACAGAGGCTTTACAAGGATGTAAAGGTAATTCTGATAATTAAATATTTTAATTGGTTGAGTAGTCCATCTCTACATCTGCCTTTTTAGTAAGACAATTGTATTACTGGATGACATTCCTCTCTCTCTCTCTCTCTCTCTCTCTATATATATATATATATATATATATACACACATTATTTTGAGTGACAACAAGAAAATTTAATTATAAAAGCGGTACAACTGTACAAGAGAGTTCTAGGAGGACAAGGTGTCCACCTTGAGAAAGTAAAGAAGTAAAACAAAATTACCAACATGCCCAACTCTTCACTATCTACATATCAATAACAAAGGAACCTCCTTAAAAGAAAACAAGACTAAAGCCCACAAAGAAGATACCTAACTAATCTTATCCTATTAGCCTCCTAAATCTTCAAACTTGTCCTAAAAAACTCGTGCATGTCTTTCCAGTAAAATTATCAATTACCCAAAGCATGATACAAATACCTCAACCCCAAAGTACTTGGACCTTATTGGGACCAAAACCTGTATTGTCAATGAAGGGCATCTGAACAATTGAGACTCTAACTACCAATCAATCTCCACCAACTAAAACTGTTTTTACCATAATGTTAGTGTCATAGAGCAGTGCAAAAATAAATGACCTATGCTTTTGTCAAACTTCTTACACATTATACCCCATTGTGGAAGTAAATGATAATTAGGCGTCATTTTTCTCAAACTTGTGAATTAAATGGCAATTAATCCTCTCTCTCTCTCTCTCTCTCTCTGGGATTTTGTTGTTTAAATGGGAGGTCTTTGCATGGATGAAGAATGCAAAGCTCTTTTCTTATAGAAGTTGAGGGTGATGTTCTTTGTGTTGGGATTTAAAGACATAAATCCCAAAAAATTGGTTAGGTGACAAATACTCACGTGGGCTTCAATCCAGACAAAACAAATAAAGAACACGAACAATCACATGAACACAAGAATATACATGGTTCGGCTGGCTGCCTACGTCCATGGGCGAGGAGAAATAATCCACTATAAACAAATAAGGATTACCAAGAACTCACTCAATCTTTCTGTATCTTTGGCCTCAAATTGAGCCTTTCTCTACGCTCTCTAGCCTCTTCTAAGCCTCTCCAGTATATCTTATTTCTTCTAAGGTTTCTGGTCATAACCTCATACATATAGCTTTTACAAACTAGGTCAATTTGGCAACAGTTGCAACCCTAGCAGCCAAAAAATAAAACACAGTCCCGAACAGACCGCTTGATTGGTCTGTCGATCCGACTCGATCTATCTGTCGATCTATCTTTGGCTGCTCTCAGCATTGCTGCAGACCGATCGAGCAGTCCTAGACCATTTGATCGGTTTGTTCTGGTAATTAATTTTCTTCACCTTTCAATAGCACACACTGTCAGGACGCTGGTTCAAAAATTCGATACACAAACCTAACAATCTCCACCTTAACTTGAATTTCGCAACCATCTTGAAGAACTGTTAGTTGACTCGGCCTGCACCCTTTTCACAGGTATGGGTGCTCCACCCTCTCTGATCATCAACCTGAATGAACTTGAACCAAGTCTAGACCATGTATCAACTTGACCCTCTTATAATCAACAACCTTCTCGTTCTTAGACAATCTTACCGACTCCCAAGTCTCAGCCTTCTGTAGTGACTGCACCTTCTTTGATGTTGCTACTTGCCACTTATCTTTGCCTGAGTTGCTTGTAGCTTTCTTGTAAGACGAATGATCTCCACTACACTGTTTCCGCTGCTGCTGATTTGAACCACGATCACCCGATTTTCTCGGTGAACAATTCTTCTTGAGCTCCACCTCGACTGTTGCTCTCTTCTTATGAGGCTCTAACATACTGCGCTTGTTGGTCTGATCAAGCCGCATATGCCCAAGTTTTGTGCCGTTCCTGTTAGACTTTGCCTGTGTGGTAGTTGTAACTCTACCTACCATCGTGTTCCATACCAATCTGTAGAAATTCCCAACTTTCTGCCCTTTTATGATAACCATAGCACCTTTGCTCATCTTTATTGCTCCACCTTTTGCTGTGTACTCACAACCCAAAGAGTGCAATGTTCCAAAAAAAATCAAAATTTTCTTCAGCCTTGGAACAAGTCTAACATTCCCCAAAACCCTCATAACTCTATCAAACATCTTGATCTTCATTTTACTCGTTCCAATGGCTTAGCAAGCTGCATCATTCTTCATTAGAACCGTACAACTGTTACAAGGTTTATATGTGTCAAATCACTCTTTTGTTGGACAAGCACCCCGATTCCAATATCAATGACTTCGACAGAAAATCAAAACTGGGAGAAACTGAAAGTACATCCCCGTTTACCTCACTGTTTGATGTGTCCTTGGCAAAATTGACAGACTCTAAAGACGCTATTCCTCTCTTCTTCTCCTCCATATGCTTTTTTAGTTCTCGGCATTGATTCTTGTAATGATCAGTTTTATGACAGTAGAAGCACTCCACATCCTTCTTTACATATGATTTGGACTGAGATCTTCCCCTGTTGGAATCCTGCTCACTGGACTTACTTCTTCCCCTAGTTGACTCAAACCTGAACACAAACAATTCCCCTGCATCTGATTCATCATACCTCTTCATCTTCTCATGTGATAAAAGAGCACGGTCACCTCTTTGAGTTCTAGAGTGTCCTTGCCGAACATCAGCATTGTCACCAGATAATCATAGGATGTCGGAAGCGATGCCAACAGAAGTGTCGTCTTATCTTCATTGTCAACCTTTACTTTAAGCCCGGATAGCTGTGTGATGAGCGTATTGTACGCGTTGAGATGTTCCAATAGGTTTGTACCTTCTCTCATCTACAGTCCATACAGTTGTTTCTTCACGTACAACTTGTTAGCCAAAATTTTTTCATGTAGAGACCTTTCAGCTTTTGCTAGATTTCATGTGCTGTCTCCACATCAATCACGTTATTAATAACCTCATCTCTCAAATTCAATCGAGTCGTACTCGCAGCCTTGACATCAAGTTCCTCCTATTTGTCGTCAGTCATCCTCTCTGGCTTTTTTATCTTGCTGAGTAACGTCTGGGAGACCCCTTACTGGATCAACAAATCTTTCATATGCTGAAAGTTATTCTTGCCATTAAAATTTTCAACTTCATACCTAATGTTTGTCATCTCTATTGCAATCGAGTGATTAAGCCTTTAACCAGAAGTGTTGATACCACTTGTTGGGATTTGAATACACGGATCCCAAAAAATTGATTGAGCAGCGGATACCAACGTAGATTTTAATTCACACAAAGCAAATAAAAAAATAAGAACAACCACAGGAACACAAATATACGTGGTTCGGCTAGCTGCCTATGTCCGCGGGCGAGGAGAAATAATAAACAATAAGGATTGCAAAGTACTCACTCAATCTTTCTGTATCTCTGGCCTCAAATTGAGCCTTTCTACACTCTTTAGCCTCTTTCTGAGTCTCTCTGATTTATCTTAGTTTTTTTAAGGTTTCTAGTCATAACTTTTCTATCTTGGATTGTCTTCCAACCAATTCTGAAGAGGCTTGTTCAAACCTTCTCTATACCACTTCTTGTTCCTGATAGCCATGCACACTTCCTCTGTGTTCTTGCAATTCCTTAACAGATGGCTCATGTCGTCCATAGCCTGGTTGCAATTGGGGTTCGGTTGCTTAGCTTGCCCCTCGGTCGACCTCGTTAAAAAAATAAAACAGTCCCGAACAGACCGCTTGATCGGTCTACAGACCACTCGATCGGTCTATCGATCTTGACTCGATCTGTCCATCGATCTCTCTTTGACTGCTCTCGGTATTACTGCAAACCGATCGATTGGTTCCCAGACCGCTCGATCGATTTGTCCTGGTAATTGATTTTCTTCGCCTTTCAACAGCACACACTATTTGGATGCCGTCTTGAAATTCTAGACACAAACCCAACACTTTAAGGGGTAAAATTCAACTCACAATTACCGGTATCATGATGACCGGTTCTGAGTGCGGAGATATGTCACTTCATGAGATATGTCACAAAGTGTAATGGATTGCTTGTATATAATTGCATTACAGAGAAGACGTAAATTTCAAAGATGGAATTTTTTGGTTTCTTGCAGATAATGATATGGAGAATAACCCCCAATTAACAACACTTCCATTCGGTTCTTTAGTGAGGTCTATACTATCGTTCAGAGCAATGTAGAAAGGTTCAAATGGAACAGTGGATAATTTATTTGTTCAAACCATTCTTGTTCATTGTGGCAAAAATATTTTCTATATGGTTGCAACCAAAATATTGCTTTTTATTTTTCTCAACTTTGACCTGAATCACCTATTACACCTTTGGGCTTTGGAATTATCATATACTATAATACTATATTCCTGTTCACTTATCCTTAAAAAAGAAAGAAAAGAAAGAAAGTATTCCAGTTCACTATATATATATATATATATATATATATATATATATTGTGAACCTTTATGAACTAACTGCATTGGAAAACTGTTTAATGTAGCTTTTGTATATGTCATGTTGGTTCTGCAAATCATTGCATGCCACATAACCCTTGAAATATGAGTGTGATAGAACCTGAAATTATAGAGCGAGCCAGACGATCACTTCATTACTTTGACTAAACTTGTTTAAACAACATTCCCTTAACTTTCTATCATTTTGTTGAGTTTTCTTGAATGAAGTTTTGTTAGGCGTATGGAGTGTAGTTATTTTTTGGGGGTTCAACCCATCACCCTATCCGTTTTAGAGGTTTCACGGTTTAAAATGAATTTTTTTGTGCAGGAGTTTGGAGGCAGCTCGGAGAACTTGTTGACTTGTTTTCAGTTTCTGACCCGGTTGTGGGTTTTTATACTTGTTGCTTTAGTTAGGATTTTGTAACTTTTGTAAATTTTTACTGCTTAGTATCACAATGAAAGCCGCTGTAATTCCGTGGACGTAGCTCTAGTTTTGGGTGAACCACATATAATCGTGTATTTTGTGTGTGATTGCTTCTTTCTCATTGGTTGTTTTTCGTTTTCTGCCATAACAAGTTTGATCATCAAGAAACTTCTTTGTTCTTTGACCTTTTTGTGTTGTTTTTTTGTATTTCATTTTTGTGGGTCTTATAAGTTCTTCGCGGGGACTGCAGTCTGGTTACTTATAAAATAGAATGACAGGACACGACAAAATTTACAACTTGCTGCAGTCCCATGGCAGAAATCTTGCACCCAGTTGGACTACTTTCCATTTGCACTGCATTCTATTGACATAAAAGAAAACTTGAACAACTCAAATGCCAATAGGTCCAATGTCCTGGATTCCTCAATATGGACCCTTCAATTCTCCCAAATGTACATGTCCACTAGATATGAGAAGGGGAAGGATATGAGATCTGTGTCTAAGATCCGTACCCACTTGCATCCTTTAATTTCTAATGACGTTCAAAGTGATACAAAAGATATTATTGTAAAAGAGGGAAAAAGAGAAATTTATTTTTGCAATGAACAAAGGGGGCGCCCGCTAAAGATGGATCACATGATATAAATAGAGCAAAAGTCATAAAGACTATGCTACCATTTAATAACTAAAATACTTTCACCCACTTCCTCTCAAACTCATGAGGCGAGTCCAAAGAGCAGTGAGGCTTTGTCAAATAAGAAACGAACATGACCCATAAGTGTGAGTATTGGTGATCAATGAAGATAGTAGCGAATAGAGTGACAATCAATTTCAATATTCTTCGTATGCTCATGGAATACAGAATGGTGAGCGAGTGGGATGGCACGCTTATTTCATAGGAGAGAGAGGTCATAGAAGTGAAAGAGTACAGCAATTCAGAAAGAATCCATTGGAGCTCGATGATCTCTGCTGTAGCATAGGCCATAGCAAAATGTTCATCTTCAGCAGAAAACGAGCACTCATAGACTATTTCTTGCTCTTTCAGAAAATAAGAGAGTTTCCTAAAACGATACAAAAACCAGTGGATCAGTGGTGGACTTACAATCTGAAACATCACCGGCCTAACCAACATCAATATAAGCCTAAAGAGTCAACGAGGAATTAGAGGACAACAATAGGCTAAAAAATATAGTGCCATAAACATAACATAAGATGCGGAGCAAAGCGACCCAATGAAGGGAGCATGGAGCAGAGATAAATTTGCTAATGACGTGAACAACATACGCAATTTCAGGTCGAGTCACAATATGATAGACCAAATACCTAAACAACTCTCGATAGACAGAAGGGTCTTCAAGATGTTTACCATCAGTAGAAGAGAACTTAGCATGTGGCTCAATAGGAGCGTCAACAATCTATCATCATTGAGGTGGGCACGCTGAATGTCTTCATTAGAATACCTAGTTTGAGATAAGATAGATCCTTAGGAGAAGAGACAACCTCAATACCGAGGAAATAGTGCCACCATCGTCGACGTCATCCATTGCTTCAAGGACCACCTTCTCAAGTCACGACATCGTCATCTCTAGATCTGCACATCTCCATTCTCACCATCAAGAAACCCTAGCCGACCTCCATCACCACCACTAGATCCACACACCATAACCGACCTCCACCAACATCAGCGACTGTAAAATCTCCATCCTAGACATCGTCGACCAGTGTTGGCCACTCCACCCCCGACGCTGAGCACCGTCGGCCACTCCACGATCAAAACCAACCACCGACTCCAGATATGGTCCGCTAACCACCATCGGCCACTCTAGATTTTGTCGGCCTCCATCAACGCTGCCTCCATCAGTACTAGCGACCACTGTTCAGCCAACTTTTTGCGACCCTAGATCCATTAGATTCCATTGCGACCTAACCTTGACCAGATCAACCAACCATTTCATTTTTTGACACCAATGACCCCAGAAGCAACTGGCCATTTCACTTTTGACATCACTACAAACCCTCTTAGATAAATGGAGTTGCGACCAAAAAGTTGGCGACTAGCAACCGACTTGTTTGGGATGTCACTTTCTTTATGGAAAAGGTATATAATTTTTCCTTTGCAAAATTGCATTTAATATTCATATTTTGCTAAGAATTTATAAATTTTGCTAAAGGTTCATTCTTTTTTGATCTCATTATTCCTTTTCTCCCGAGTCATTATGAGCTACCGTGAGACATATTCCATCTTTTTTCAACATAATGCCATGAAATCTTCTTCCTCTGCTCATACTTTGCACTAAACACAGAGTAATCTTCTTAATAGATCTTAGGATAGGTATCATTCTACTTACGATAGATATCTTAATCAATCTACTCAACCTACTCTCTCTGTTTTACCTAGATACTTGTTGCCCTCTCCAATTATTCTTCCCGATCAAGTTACTTGTAACTTTTATATAATTGTATATTGTGGAAAGAAAAAGAGTAAAATTGCCATTGATGAGAGTTTTCCCATCAATATTGTTTTTGACTCTTACATTCAAAAAGAAAATTTGTGGTTGAGCCACATCCACAGCCTTGTGAGTTAATTTGGGATGATAATCTAAAATTTTTAGTTTCAACGAGATGTTTAGTGCCAATCAATATGGGTAATTTATATGTGAGCAATGTTTATTGTGATATATTTCCATTAGATGGTGGTGATGTACTTCTTGGTCGTTCTTGGATGTGTGAAGTGAGTACCAATAAACGACCAGAAAATTGTTATCGGATTTAGTATAATGGTAAACCTATCTTGCTTAAACCTCTACCACCCAAAGCCAAAGATCCCAATCTGTTACCCTCATCTGATTCTCCGGTGCCCACCTCTTCCAATTTAGCCCCAATTGACCCAAAACAGGATTCTTGTCATACAAAAAGTTTAATTGGTCAAGATATTTCTATTTGTCCATTAGTAAACGTAATTGACCTACCAAGCGTTACTAATATGTCAAAACATACGAAAAGCTAAAGTCCAAAAGCTAAAAGATCGCAAACAAAATATTGCATGCTAAAGTCCAAAAACTCGAGCATAGCAAAATATTGTGGACCCGTCAAAGAATCGTGAGTCAACCATAGTCTTGTGAGTCCGTCAAAATCTCCAATCAAATATCTGTTAAGATTTAATCACTAATTCTCAAACGTAACCGGAAGCAAATATTCACGCATAAAAATGGAGAAATATTCAACATGAAGGAGTTACGTAGTTTGACCCACACCGGCCTACGTTCACGGGCGAGAAGACAAATATTTCACTACATCATATGTGAAAGAGTACAACTACTCCGTAGTCTCTATCAGCTATTCTCTCTATTTTTTTCTAATCCTATAGCTCCATCAAGTGTCTTATTTATAGGCACACCATGAAACCATAAAAGAACATAAGCTCATATAATTATAAACTCTATATAAAATGGATTCCTAATGAGCTCCTATCTCTATCCCATCCCAATTATATATAGACCAAGAATAATAATACACGGGCCTTGTAGAATACAAGACACTCTAGCCAACAATTTTTACATTGGCTTGAATTCTGCAAACCATCCTAAAGATAACTAGTGTCGATACCGATTCTACCGTCGCCATTGAACTGTCACACTCAAAACAGCATGACTTGCACCTTTACACCGAGGTGCCTGCACCCGTACCTGGGGTGTCACACAAAGCTCACTACTTTGTTGAGTAACGTGGCTCCACCTCTCCTTTATGCACACAACCAGAGAGATTACCGCCATTAACCAAATCAAGAGCAAAGGAGACTCGCTTTTGTCGAGGTATACACGTTTTCATCACGTCTATCATATTAGTCTCGTTGTTTGGAGCTTTTTTGTGAACATCCAACAACCGTTGTTGTAGCATCTTGTCGGCATCCTGCACACCATTAGATTTGCTCACCTGCGCACTAGTATACCCCCGTCGCTTTTGTGTACCCCTACGCTTATGCGTGTGCTTCTCTACAAGAGATGTTCACCTTGATTACTCTTACATTTTTTCTGTGTATGCCGTTTACCTATACTTCTCATTTGATGTTTGGCAGAAGCTCCATTAGTCACAACACTCCGTACCAGCTTGTATAGGTTGTCAATCATATATCCCTACAGCACATCCCTATTTTCCTTGGAAACTCAAAGAACTCTACCTTTGGACGAGACCCTATAACATTTCGAATCCTGCATCCCTAGAGAAATCGAATTCTTTCTTGAATTCTGCACATGACTAACTCCAGTCAAGATCAAAACGGTTCCATCACATATCGAAAATTGCAGTTCCCTACACCAATAACTCTATTCACTGCATTGTTAGCCATCGTGATAGTACCCTCATCACGACTGATGCGTGTCAAAATATTCCCTGACTGCATACATGTGGAACGAACATCCATAATCTAATATCCAATCTATTTTTTTTATATCTGAAGTAACTGTGAGCACATCTACTTCCTTATTAGAGCCCTTTGTAACTATTATTTCTGATTGTTGTTTTTTCCCTTATCTGCTTTGTACTTCGGAATATTTCTCTTCAAATGACATTTCTTGTCATAATAGTAATACGTCACTTTGTAACCCTTTGACTTGGAACGACTTTTCTTTCTGGACTCTTGCCCGGCTGTCGTCTTGTCTTTGACTTTTCCACTGCTTGATGCAACTATGATCCCCTCTTCTAATGGTCTATCACTCTCTCTCTCCTTCAACATTTCATGAGATATGAGAGTAACAATAACCTCATCTAAACTAAGAGTATCTTTTTCAAATATCGATGTTGTACTCCAATGCTCGTATAATGAAGGTAAAGAAACCAATGGGAGAATTGCTTTACCCTCGCCTTCGAATTTTGCAGTGATAGAATATGTTGGAATGCTAGTATATATTATTAGGTCAATTTCTTAACAGTTTAAGTTTTTGGGACAATTGATGACTTAACATGTTATGAGAGTTCTGGTTCCACGAGATCTTAGGTTCAAGTCTTGTTGATATGTATTTTCCTGTTATATTTATTGTTGTGCACTACATGTGTTGGTGCACTTATTTATTTCAGTTTGTTTGCCTTTTTACGTTCAAGACAGGGTCGCACGTGGAGGGAGTGTTGGAAAGATGATATACATTATTGGGTTTATTTCTTAACAGTTTAAGTTTTTGGGATAATTGGCGACTTAACAGAATCCAATTTCGTCAGTATCCTGTTGAATTCGTTCAAATACTCCATAAAGTTCGCCTCCTCTGTCATCTGAAGTGCATAAAATTGATTCTTTAAAGACAACTGCTTTGTCAATGTCTTAGGCATGTACTTGGCCTCCTACTTAGCCCAAAGTTTTGCTAAATGATGACTTCCCGAAGAGTGATATTCTCGAGATTCAATAGGATTCTACTGTTCACCAAGTCACTTGTTTATTCCCACTCTACATCCTTCATCGTTTTCGGCTTTTCAGAGTTCTTGCTGAGAGCCTTGATCAGTCCCTCGCGCGTTAAAATATTATTCACCTTTTGCTGCCATAAGGTGAAATCGTTGTAGCCGTTAGAGGGCTCAATCACGAAACCTGAACTTTTCAACACCATTAGCTTTGTATTTGGCAATTCACCACAATTTGAACTTGTTGAAATACCAGATATGTGCAACTCTTGTCACACAGCTTAAATCACCTCTGACTGTACCTGATCACTCTTGACTGCATTTGTTCACGTTCGATCAATCCCAATCTATGCCGATTTTTTTAATCCAATCAAACAATTAGAATTTGAACAATTTAACCATATCGATGAATCCACAGTGCTGAAAAACTTTAGGAGGCACCTTCTTCTAAATTCTTTTTGCTATACATCCAAGCCAATATAGCTAAAAAAAAATATGAGCCATCGAAATCTTACGAAGCTTGCTACACAAGATTCAACTCAAAATTACCATGGGCAATATCACAGAATGATTTGTGTGTTGCTCTTTGCACGGTAGCTAAGAGAGACACTATACTTATCAAAGTAGAATCACTATGAATACCTTTGTGTAATTACCATTGCACGGCTTCGCACCAATGTCACACCAGGCTGCACCAGATCTATATTTTTTTTGAGCTTATTCGGTAAGAAATCAAAAATTATATTTTACTTTGATCACTTACCACGGTTTCGAATCGTCAATTGTCAGATATGATACCATTGATTGGGATTTAATCACAAATTTTCGAACGTAACCGGAAGAAAATATCTATGTACAAAAATGGAGAAAATATTCAACACGAAAGAGTTATTTGTTTCGGCCCACACCAGCCTACGTCAATGAGCAAAGGAGCAAATATTTCACTACGTCATATGCGAAAGAGTACAACTACTCCTTACTTTCTACCAACTATCCTTTCTATTATTCTTACTTTTATTTCTTTAACCCTGGAGTTCCATTAGGTGTCCTATTTATAAGCATGCCATGAAACCTTAAAAACCCATAAGCACATATAATTATAAACTCTATATAAAATGAATTCCTAGTAGGCTCTTAACCCAAACCCAACCCAATTACATATAGGCCAAAAATAATAATACACGGGCTTTGTAAAATACAAGACACTTTAGCTCAACAATATCATATCAAATTCTCGCGCATCAGTCAAATTCTTTTAAGTTGATCAAAAGCTCATATAAGAATATCATATTAAATCTCATCTTCAAATCTCGCACCCAACGTCTCAAAAGCTGCAAAATTACTCCAGACCAGAAGAGGACAACAAAGTCAACGGAGGCTGACTGAGGGATGTCGTAAGTCATTGGAGTCAGGCGAGGGCCTGATGAGGTCGTCGATGGAAGATGGGTTTGACGAAGGTCAATGGAGCAAGAAAGGTTTGGGTTGGCTCAATGTGGTTTGGACTGAGGCCCAGATCTAGTTGTTGAGGTTGCGCCAGTAGTCAACGAAAGTCAGAGATGAGTTGACGATGTCGAAGACTGGTCGGCAATGGTCACTAAGGAAGAGAAGATGCGGGCGATGGATTACCGTGCAAGGCAGAGGACGCGAAGGATGAAGTGTTTTGGTCAACGATTGGATTAGAGTTCTTGCCCTGATACCATTATACAAAAGAGATGATGCAAAAGGGAAAAAAAAAAACTATTTCTGCAATGAACAAAATGCGTAGAAATCTGTTAATGCAATGAATAAAAGGCTTACCCACTAAAGATGAGTTACATACTATAAATAGAGCAAAACTATAGAAAATCCTAATTAGTCATAAAAACTAAGGTAACCTTTAATAACTAAAATACTCTCACATGAATAGGAAGAAGCCTACATTTGATGGAAAAGAGAAATTTCTAGTCACTTGCATGAATGGAAGATAGAAATTATTTTTTCACCTTAATCCCATTTTCCATTTAATTTAAGTGCATTCCTAAATAGTAACATCTTAGATCAAATATTGTATAATAAATAATATTTTTATTTGTGCATGATGTGTCCATGTACAAGTACCCAACTTTTGGATGCATACCTATCTAACATGATGGATTAGGGACATCCGATGCATGGACACATCCGCACACCCAATACCCATATCCAAGTACATGACATTAAGGACCAGATCTTCAACTTACGTTTCTGCTGGATATGGTTAAGAAATGTCCGAGGGTAGTGGCAATGATTCAACGCAAGGACGGAAGGTGGTTTACAGTGTAATATGCTTTTTTTTTTTGTGTGTGTCTGTGTGGGGTTTTTCCTGGTTATTTTCTGAACATTTTCTTATGTTGTGGTAATATTGTTATGTATTGTAGGATGAAGAGATTACTAAATTGGAGTATGAAAAGAAATCCTTGCTCCTGCAAAAGCAAGAGGATGAAGACCATGACTGGCCGAAGGTTGAGAAAACTCGATTAACCGTTGAGAGTTTGCAGTCTGATATAATACGTTTGAGGGAATCAATTGGTAGGGCGCATTCATCGATATTGAAGCTTGTAAATGAAGAGCTGCATCCTCAGATTGTCACAATAACTTCTGGGTAGAGTTCTGGATCTTGAAAGTGATCATTCATTCTGACCAATTCTTGGTTTGGTGCTGAACTGAGTAACTTGGTGTATGACTGTTACAAATTATAATTTGCTGAAAATAATTTCTCTGGATCCTGAGTGAAGAAAATGATTACATTTCTCTTTGGTTCAGAATAACGGTTGCTTATTATTCATCTCGCATCTATTAGTTAAATAAGGATAGCTGTCCATCACCATTGTAGGGTACACCCTGTTCTGGCAACATTGCAACACTTAATATAATTTTCCTATTTATTGCTCTTTTAAATATCAAGAATCAGAAGCTGTTTGAGCAAGCAAACTGTGAAGTCAGGTTCAAACCAAGCTAAGTCATTTGGCAGTTCTTTGCTGAACATGGATGTAGCAAATGCATAAATTTATTTAAGGTTAGAAAAAATGAAAATGTTTTGAATGAATCTTTAGGGGCTAAATCTTTCATGGAAACATGACGATTTTCGTATCATAGTTAGCAGGAAACACTTCCACAGGGAAGCTCATTTCCCTTGGAACTCGTTTCAGCTGTGGAAATGAAACTCTAAAATTTTGAGGAACTTATAAGAAATGTTTCCAAGATGTGTAGCATAATGTTACAAAAAATTGTCAGATTCTTTTGAAAAATATTGTTAAAACTTCCTAGAAACATGTTTCTCATAAGTTCTACTATTTCTTTCATTCTCGCAAATCTTACTTTTTAACAATAGTTTATTGTTGTTCAAATAAGCTTCCATAGATATTGTGTAGCATTAGTATTTTAATTGATCATGGATGTGTCTTGATGCTAAATATTGCTTTTTCGAAGGTTCTTTATCATTTTTTTCGCAAGTATCACCGGAGACTGTTTCGAAGTAAGGTTATTGCGTTGACCCTTTCTTGAACCAGAACCGGGGGAGGGTGAGAGGGACATCCATTTCAAGTGCATATCCCATTTTTGCATAGCAGGGTTATGAAAATCCACGAGAAGCGATTGGGCAGTTGTTTCCATAATATAATTGGAGCACGATTCACATTTTTGTATCCCGTATCTTATCCACTTCCCTTTCCCATGTTGGCAACTAGAGTTCATATGGCTGAAGTTAGAAATACCTTATCTAGTTTTCAGCCTTCTTGTATTTTTTGTCCTTTTTTTCTCCCTTTTATTTTGTTGGCATGTTCTAAATGCTGAATCTCCTACATTCCAGAGATTTTTTGTTTCTCCAAGTTATTCCCTCATTTTTTCGGAACATTTTCAGGCTGACGAATATGTGGAGAATGATGTATGAGTGCCATCAAGTTCAGAATCACATATCTCAGCAAGTGAGTCATCTCACAAATGAGCAAAACATGGACCCAACTACCGACTATCGTCGACAGGCTGCATCTCAGCTAAAAACCGAGGTCACTGCCTGGTACAATAGCTTCCAAAGACTCGTGAAATCTCAAGGAGAGTATGTAAGTGCCCTCTGCAGGTGGGTACAACTCACCTACCGCTTTACAGAGGACTCCCAACGGAGTGGTAGCTCATCTGCAGTGCGTATCCTTTGTGAAGATTGGCAGGTGGCACTTAACAGGCTTCCAGATAAGGTATTTATGCTGTTTGTTACTACATTTCCTAATTAAATGATAGCCAAATATCTGGCATTTCTACAGGCGATTAACGCACTATGAATACATTTATGGTTCACTCCAGTTACTTTCAGAAAATTTTTAGTCCTCAGAGGCAGTCAAACCGATACTTGGCTTATGTTTTTACTTTGGGACTCAGGTGGTCTGCTTGTAGTCAATAACCATATTACGAGTTTTAATGGTTGGAAGATTATGATGATATGCTGAATTTGTAGGAAATTTGAGGGGTTAAATCTTATATTTAAGCAGAATATTAAATAAACACGAGGAAATAAAATTCAAGAAGGATGAGAAACTTATTGATAGAGGCGTGAGACATCTCACTGTCCTTAATAATAGATTTCGACCCCTCAGTGTACGTAACTCAGTGCAACAGGTTGTTGGTGTCCTATCTTTCAGGATTCAACTGCCGCTTCTCCACAAGCGTGCACTCTCACTGGTGGAGGTGTTAGGAACAGTTTCATTGATCGTCCCAAAATCAAACTAATATCAATTCAATATACTTCTATAATATACCAATAACACACACTTGCATCTTTCAATCAAAATATTTTTATATACTGATACAAGAATATATATATATATATATATATATATATATATATATATATACAAGGTCATGTTTATATGCTAGGAGCCCAACAGCTTTATCCTCAAACTATATAATGCATTCATGAGCATTATTCCTCTAATATAATAACATTTAAATATATTGAAATCCCAATTGAAAGCCATCTTGCAACGGTAAAGAGCAAAAAGCCAATTTATGATATATTAAATATGCATTGCATTGATTCATGTCATTTTTTCTATTAGAAAAATTTTAAAAATGTTTTCTTAAATTTTATATTTTGAAATAATAAAATATTATTGTATAATCCCAACAGAATTTAGATTAGCTTCCTCAAGAATGTCCTTTTACATTCTTAAGTTATTTTTTAAGTTGTCACTTGTCAATATGATGATCTAGGAACATCCGATCATTCTTTTGATAGCCCAGGTGTCTCCAGCCCAGCCCAGCCTAATTGGTCCGAGATAATTTTAGTTCATTGGAATTTGCAGTGACCTATAAACAGTCGGTGCTACTGCAGGTCTAGCATTTAGTCCTGCTTCTAAAGGAATAGTTTATGGAATAGAAACACGTGTGGAAAGTGTTGCCCATGCCAAACTCACAGTTTATGCTGGCTTATAAAGCTTGATTGCTGGCTTATTAGAATTTGAATGTGATGAGGAGGTGGTGTGTCCACAGATCATTTTCCTTTTTATTCAATTAAAGCTGGCTCTGCCCCCTTTTGGTATAGTTCCAAATCCCTGTTATGCCTCAGATTCAGTGTCTTTTATATTTCACTGTGAATTCAATTGCGAAAGTGTAGGCAGAATTAATGATTGGGTAGAGGTAAAAAGAAGTGATTCAATAAAGATTTTCACAAGTTAATCCAGGAACTGTGAAAAATATTGGAGGCTGGTGTCTTGATGGGTTAAAGTTTACTCTGGTGACGCTATTAGTTCGAGTCCTCTTGGGACCACTGGAGGTTTATTCACTTCAAAGCCCTCAGTATTAGTTCTTAATTGTCTAGATGCAAGGTAACTGAGACCCAATTGGTCTGAGCTGGGCAGAAAACACCTGGGTTATCAATATATATATATATATTTGTTTTTGGGGGGCTAAGTTTGTCAAGTTGTTAATTGAAGTCCCTTAACCCCCCCCCCCCCCCCCCCTTGTGAAATATGCTGTGTTTACAGGTAGCATCAGAGGCCATTAAGAGCTTTTTGTCGGCTATTCTGTCTATAGTCTTGCAGCAGGAAGAAGAACTCCACCTGCAGAAAAAATCTGACAAGCTTGAGAAAAAACTGCAGAGGGAGTTAGACTCACTGGTTGAAATGGAGATAAAGCACGAGGGGGATTTCAATGTTGAAGATGCAAATTCTGTTTTGAGCCCTAAGCATCCTTTATCAGTTAAGCGTGCTAAAGTTGAGGCCTTGAAAAAGCTAGTGAACGAAGAGAAGGCCAAGTATCTGAGTTCCGTCCATGCTACCCGAGCCATGACTCTTAACAACCTACGAACGAGCCTCCCAAATGTATTCCAGGCATTGATGGGATTTTCAGGTGCCTATGCACAGACCTTGGAGGCCATTCTTGGCCATGCGAAGCCAGTAGATTGTGATGAACAACTCAGCCCAATGTGGTAAACCTGTAAGTTGATGAGATGAAGTGGCAGGTTTTCAAATTTTTTGTTCAAGAGCTACTTTTGGTATTCTGATCTCTGGTGCCAAGTTTTCTGAGTTGATTAGAGTTTTGAACTGTGTCAAAAGCATCAGGTTCCATTCCGGATGGCTCGTCTGAAGGGGCTTTCTTTTTTCTTTTTTCTTTTTTTTTTTCCATGTTTTACTTTAATTATTTTACCTTTTCAATTCTTCTAATTACGAAGAATCTAAGCTTTTATGGCTGATTATTGAGAAATTTGATGGTTTGCATCAATATTTGAAACATCAATACTGAATAGTATTCTGAGAGTTCTGAAAAGGAAGGTACTTGTTGACTATTTTATTAGATCTTAATTTTAAATTTAATCTTTTATAGGGACTGTTTTACCACTTTTTAATTAGAATAATATATATATATATATATATATATATATACACACACACACACACACACACACACACACATGCATCTTTTTGTTTTATAAATTGCTTATTTCCATATATTCCGCAAAACAGTTTTGGATTGTTATCGCCAGCTTCTTGGTAGAAAAATTATATTTCTCATATTTCGGCTGATGGATTTCCGGGGATTGGATTGCCCGCCTTGTTCGACATCAGATTTTTAGGTGATCAATAAAACCAAATAACGAAATGACATGATCCCAGATGCGTCAGCGGCGAAAAACATCAAAATCGATGTGAGAAAATGAAAACATGGGAGTATTCTGACAGTGAGACATTCTTGTTACGGGACCCTTAAACTATCAACAATATTACATACAATGTAAAAAACAGTGAATATTTTACAGCATGCATGTGTCATCATAAAAGGCACTGCATTGTAAATTCTGCTTATTATGTATATCAATACAGTATTGTTATATATTTATGCATTAATTCGTACATTATTTTATGTATTGTACATAAACTTATTGTTAAACTATTTCAACAAATGAGAACTTTTCCATTTTGGGATGTTAGCAAAAATGGCCGAGTGTCTCCGAAAATGACTGAGACAAATGAGAACGAACCAAAAAATTGGCTACTCGGCAAATCAATACCAAAATGGGAACATGCTCATTTGGGTTAAGTATATCATTATTTTTCCCGTGATTCGTTATCCGATTGAAGCTCATTCTGCCTATTGGGGCAAAGTTGACCCAAGCCCAATTTTTAGAAGGATTGAGTAAGTCCAAATAGTATTTTTGTTCAGTTCACCCAAGAGACCGGCCCGAGAGCCTGCCTGACCTACAAAGTCTGGAAGTCTTCGCCTATGACCTTCTGAAATGTCAATTTATCTGAATTCTAAAATGGCATTCAAAACTCAAAAGTTTAAGCTTATGGCCCTTTGAAATGTTAATTCATCTAAATTTTAAATGCCAATTCATCTAATTCTGAAACAGTTTGAGAGGAATGCTGAAATGATCTTGGATCACCGAATGGAGGGCCAAAGTAAGAAGAATTGGTGAACTTACTATCTGATTAAATGGAAAGACTTATCAGACTCTGAAGCAAGTTGGGAGAAGGATGTGACGCTGTGACAATTTGAAGATTAAGTGTAGCAATATTTACAAACCCTACAGACGAAGACGTAGGCTTCTTCTGATGGGGGTGGTCTGTTAGCAACCTGACATTAGGGTGTCTTAGGCAACATGTGGTGGCACCTTGCACCCTTGCTGACCCATGGTAGCATGAGGAGGAGGGCATGCCATAATATTCAAGGTGGCTTCGTGGCAACCAGCTTGCCACACGGCTTTTAGATAAGAAGGATGAATTTACTTGGCACGTAAAGGCATTAATTTGGGTCTTGGATGCGGGTAGTTCGTATGGTTTTTGGGTTAATATAAGCAAGTGGTTTGGTGGGCAGATGGCAGACAAGAGCTTGCACTAGCATGGGCTAGGCAGCTGGCACTACTTCAGTTGACTGACCAAGTGGCGTAATGTGGCGCCGGTATTTGGGATTTTTGAGTTCAAAAATAAGAGAATTTAAGAAATGTTTAGAAAATGTTTTAATACCTTAAAAATCAAAATTTGAAAATCCCTTTTTGTTAAAAATGGAGTTGCCACTTGATTTTTGAGAAAAATTAAGAAAAACAAAAATGGGTTACTGATTTTGAAAATGTTAGTCAGAGAAAATAAGGGTCCGATGGTTAAGGTACGAATTGGAAAAGGTGTTAAGCACTCTGTTCGTCCAATCGTGAGGTTGACCTCTACTAATCATCATTGGTTCTTAATTAAATTTCTCAAATGCATGCAAATATAGAAGATGCGGGTAAAGAGAAAACATAAAAAATCAAATAAGAAAAATACATGGTATATGTATATAGAACATTAAGACAAAGCAAATAAGAAAAGAAAATCTTAAGTCCTACGACATGCAATTTCTAACTAAAAGATATATGGAGTAAACCCGCATAGCATGATTCAAAAAAAAAGAACAAAGATATGCTAAAAAGTTACTAAAATCAAACTATACTAAAAATAAACATGAATTTGCTAATAATATCATCAAATAACTAAGATAACCTAAATTATTCTAAACATGATTTCAAGTGAAGTAAACAAAGCATACTTTAAAATTGTCATGCATGTTACCAAATAATCTAAAACTACACTAACATGATCAACTTCTATTAAAGAGAAAAAGGATAAACTAAAATAAAAAAAAGTACGGAAAAATTATATATTGAAAGCTTAATAATAAATAAAACAATGAAAGATTATTAAACTAATAACAAGAATTTTGTATTTTTTTATCCATACAAAAGAATATTCAAAGATTTAATCAAAAGAAAAAGAAACCAAAAGAAAATTTACAAAAAAGAAGATTAGACCAAAATTAAAAAGTTTTAAAAGAAAAGGCTATTAAACTAATTAGAATTATGACTTAAAAAAAAAGAAATCTAACTATTTATTATGGATTTTATAGGTTTTATATATGTAAACCGGATAAAATTAAAGAATAGTGGAACAAATGCTACAAAAAGGAAAACTAAGCTAAAATTAAGAGATTTTTGTAAATTTTGACGTTAAACAAAAATAAAAGAAAAGAAACATAAAAGAAATATAATTAGAAATGATTTAAACAAAAAAAACATAATGTATTAAAACAACAACTATTATGTAATGGCATAGCGATTATTTAATTAGAAAATATGGATATAATATTGACGATTACAACCATATGAATGTAAGTGCATTGATTATGATAACAGCATTGTAAGTTGCAATTGCCAAATATGTTAGCACTACTTTAATAAATTAACATGTTAAGTGTAAGTGTGCAATGTGGGTGAAATAAACATACATCTAACTAGTTTAACCTAATCTGAACATGTTTAGTATAAACAAATCAAAATTCATGATTTAATTGGATAAAGCAATATAATTGAATCAACTATGCAAGTGATACTAATAAAGCATGCTGATTAAAAGACTAAAATTAATCTAGTCACTCTAAGAGAGAGAAAATGGAGATAGAAAGACTTGGGATCCAAACAGAATATCTGGATCGCAAATGAATCCTTGAGTCGGGGAATGGTGATCGGTACTCCAATTCTTAAGCAGTGATCCAATCTAAGTGTAGGTGAGTCAGGCTTTCGGTATTGATGGTTAGTCTCTCGATACTTTAGCAGGGTGTCGGAGTCGAGACTCGTACTTTCTCGACACTTTGGCAGAGTACCTCTCACTCTAAAATTTGTCCTGAAAAATATACCAGGGGTATGGTATTTATAGAATTCTTCAACTAATGAGATGCTGACACGTTTTGGGACACGTCAGGCCATTTCGAGTCGGCGGTCGCCATATATAGAGTCGGCGGTTGCCAGAAAAAATAAGTTTCTAGGGGTTTTTTTATGGCGGTCGCCACAATGAAATTGGTGACCCCATCGTTCAAATGTGGCGATCATCACTTTGGTTAGGGTTTTCAAGAGGTTCTTGTGTAGGTTGCTATAATCAAAGTTGACGGTCCCATAGTTCAAGTTGGCAATTCAAGGTGATTTCACTAGTTTAAAGGTTTTGATCATTGTGTTCAAATCACTGATATTAGATCACTTCCCGAGAATTGTTTCAAGAGCACCATCCCACTTGTTTTCATCATCGGATTCACCCAGGTCAATTTAAGATTGGCGGGGTCAAATTGGGGTGTCTACATGTGGCACTTAGGGGGCATGCCTTGCATATGACTGGCAATTAGCATTGCTGACCATGTCTGTGCATGGTTGCCTCATGTTGCAGACATTATGGGCAGTCATGGGTGGTTATAATCTGAAGACTTATCGTGGCTAACATGCCAGCACATTGTGGCATGTGTGTGGCATCATGGGTGGTTATTGACGGTTACAGAATTTATGTTGAAGGTGTTCATGGGATAACAAGTGTCAGCAGTGTGGGTTTCTCTTTTCTGCACATGTGCCTAGGTAGTAGGGGATGTCCACAATATAATGCTTGTATATGCTAGCAATTGCTAGTAACTGACACATGCCTATATATGTGAGCATGGTTTGGCAGCTTTAGACACAGAATTGTGGCGTGAGTGTTAAGGCATTTTTCTTTGTAATTTTACTTGGTGGTAATACAAGGGTTGAGACATTGTCTTGTAAAATTTTGAGTGCCTATATTTCTTGCTCTGTGTGTGTGCGTCTTTTCATCATATTCGTGGTTGCGGCTGACTTCTGCTGAACTTAGTGCCATCACAAGGCAATTCACAAGGTCAAAATCTCAAACTTGAAAATTGCCTTGTGATGGCACTATGTTCAGCAAAACTCAATCGCAGCCACGAATTGGAACTCCGATGGCTAGGGGTGAAGGATTTACCCTCTGCCATGGCTGCTGGAGATAGTTTGGCTGACTATAAATTGGCGTAAGGCACCACGGATGCCACTACTTCAAAGCATAAAGGAAAATCTAAGAAAAATGATAGCAAGAAGGAAGGCTTCAAAAAAGTGGCAAAATGGACAGAAGGCCAAGCCAAAGGCAGATGAAAAGCAAGGCAAAGGGAAGACTAATGATGGCTGTTTCATATGCGACGGTCCCCATTGTGCTAAGGATTGTACGAAGCGGGAGAAATTGAACGCCCTAGTTGCTGAGGGAGAGAAGGGTGATAACTCAAACTCTGATAGTCTAACAAGAGTTAATCCTCTGCAATTGTTGAATACCCTTCATGTTGAGAGAAACCTGACGTCCATAGGTTTGATTTACATTGAGTCTTTTATTAATGATCATGCTGTATTGGCTATGGTTGACATAGGCGCCACGCATAACTTTGTTGCTGAGCGCATGGTGCAGTCACTTGGGTTGAAAGTTGTCAAGAGCCTAAACAGAATCAAGGCAGTGAACTCGAGTGCACAGCCTGTATGTGCATGGCATACGGCGTGCAACTCCGAATAGCAAGTTAGGCTGGGAAGGTGAACCTGATGGTGGTCCTTCTTGATGATTTTGACATTATCTTGGGTATAGAATTCTTTATAGCTGCGAAGATTGCATCGATGCCATATCTTGGTGGGTTATTTATCGCTGATGACAAACAACCGTGCTTCGTGTTGGCTTGCAACTGAACAAGTAAAGGAAAGAGCATGAGGAAGGAGAATGAGACATTGTCGGCTATTTAGGTGCACAATAGGCTGAAGAAAGGTGCTGAGACTTATCTTGCAGCACTAGTGGAGGTCAAACCTGATCTTGCCATGGAAGTGCCCAATAAAGTTGCCGACTTACTGCAAGACTTTGCAGATGTGATGCCACCAGAGTTGCCTAAGTCTCTTCCGCCTCGACATGCCTTCGATCACAGAATTGAGATGGTTCCTGGTGCCAAACCTCTGGCTAAAGCACCATACAGAATGTCCCTGATGGAGTTGACAGAATTACATAAGCAGTTGATCAATCTGTTGGATGCTGGTTTGGTTCAACCATCGAAAGCCCTTTATGGTGCCCCCGTGTTGTTCCAAAAGAAGCAAGATAGTTCCTTGCGGATGTGCGCTGACTATCGAGCCTTGAACTTGGTGACTGTAAAAAATAAGTACACTGTTCCTTTGGTTGCTGATTTCTTTAATTATCTCTAAAAAGTAACTTACTTCACTAAGCTGGATTTGCGTTCAGGTTATTGGCAAGTGAGAATTGCCGAAAGGGGTGAGCTAAAGACCACTTGTGTAATACGTTATGGTTCGTTTGAATTTCTTGTTATGCCTTGCCTTGTGATGGCACTATGTTCAGCAATGCTAACTGTTAGTCATGTGCAAGGCATGCCCCCTAAGTGCCACGCCACTTGGTCAGCCAGGTGAAGTAGTGTCAGCTGCCTAGCCCATGCTAGTGCCTGCTCTTATTTGCCATATTCTCACCGAACCGCTTGCTTGTATTGATCCACAAGCCATACAAACTACCCCCATCCAACCACCGAATTAATGCCTTCACGTGCCAAGTAAATTCATCCTTCTTGTCTAAGGGTCATGTGGCAAGCTGGTTGCCACGAAGCCCCTTGAATATTATGGCATACTCTTCTCATGACACCATGGGTCAGCAAAGGTGCAAGGTGATACCACATGCCGCCCTAGACAGCCCAATGTTAGGGTGCTAATAGACCACCCCCACCAAAAGAAGCTGACGTCCTCATCGGTAGGGTTTGTAAATATTGTTGCACTTGATCTTCAAATTTCCACAGCATCACATCCTTCTCCCAGCTTGCTTCAGAGTTTGGTAAGTCTTTCCACTTAACCAGATAGTAAGTCTGCCGATTCTTCTTACTTTGGCCCTCCGTTCAGTGATCCAAGATCATTTCAACATCCCTCTCAAACTGTTTCCTGACCACAGGAGGTGCCCGCTAAGCTTTCTTTCTTCCCATGTTCACTAAGTCTTCTTGAAAAGGCTGTAAGAAACTGACATGAAAAGTAGATGAACTTTCAACCTTTCAGGAAACTTCAATCTGTAGGCAACATTTCCCACTTTCTTCACAATCAGAAATGGACCATAAAATCTTGGAATCAGGCCACGATGAACGGTTTTGCTACTTATCTTCTTCCAAATTTGAGGAGTTAGTTTTTGCATAACTTTGTCCCTAACTTGAAATTCCAGCGGCCTTCTTCCTTTGTTAGCATACTTTTTCCTTCGTCAGCTTGCCTTGGCCAAGTTGTCACTGTTAGGGATAGTATATTAAAAATCATGTTTTTAGTATTTAATTTTATTTTAATAAAATTATTTTTTTATTTTATGAGAATTTTTATGAGTAATGTATGTGTATCATTTCTTCAATGTTATGCATGGATGTCTGATATTCTGTATAGTATTTAATCTGGTGTGTAGAGTACGGCTTACACACTGAAGATCAGATTTTAAGTTTTTGTAGAATATAAATTTTATGTTCACAGTTTAGATGAAAATGGACATACCATCGGTACGATTGTAGTATAGAATTTTAGTAGGCATGTTTTGGTTATAGAAAACAGATAATAGCGTCGTCTATTGTTTCGACTCTCTGTGCTAGTATACTTTGTGTATACAGAACGGGACATTTGGGATAATTAATTTTATACTGACTATATAAATTAATTCACACCCCAAGGTTATTATGAGTAGTGCTTATCCTCTTAATCCTGAAATAATTATTAATTTGTATATATTTAATATTCGTTGTTTTGATTCATTAGAGGGTGCGATCTTATAAGGGTCTATATTCCTGGTGAGTTGGATAATGGTATTATTTATATGGCAAATATTAATTATTAACAGAATTCATGTCTCGAAAGATCAAAATTGACGATACTCCATTAAGGAAGCTTATAAGTTTTGACCGGGCCAAATTCTGCAGGTGAATTTGATTATCCGACGGTCAAATAAGTTAAGTGAAAGGGTTTAAGGAATATCAAGTTACCGATTAAATTAAATTATCAGTAATTAAATTTAATTACCGGGTATCGAAAATCTTAACGTGAGAAGAAATGATAAGTATTTAAGATTAGGAGCTCAATGCTATATGGTTTTGAGATTATGGGTTAGAGTGTAATTATAATTATTTAGTGGTGTGAATTGCAATTTAGTATTTTATGAAAATTACAGAAATTGTTGCTAGTTTTTCAAAATTGCAGATACTGCTATGAGGTTTGCTTAATTGCGAAAATCGCTAATACGTGTCTGTGTTGTACTGTAAATCTTACTCATAATTCCTCCTCAGGTTCCTACTGTAACCCTATAAATATGCGAGTAGGTTGAACCAGTTTTATAACTTGTCTTTCAAGACTAAAGTTATCTGGGTTCTGCCGGTACGAGTTCTCGATAGTCTGTAGCCCACACTACGTTCGAGAATCGCGTAAGGGGATACAGTAGAAGGTTTAATAGGAGTTTCAACTTGGAATCAAATCGTAGTTGAAGAATCGACCGATAAAAATGTATTCTTCTAAATTAACTTTGATTGTACGGGTTTTATTTTTGATCGTTCGACGTCAAAAAATTTATCTGGAGCCCGTTTCGGTATTTGTCCGTCCAGTTAAATTTTTATCGAAAATTGTTTGTAAAGACAATGATCTTGACAGTTTTACCTCAAACAATTGGTATCAGAGCCATTTCAATTTTTTTTTTCGATTTATCGTGGTTGGGTAATTTTAGAACTGTTACTAACTTTGTTTTGTAGGCGTTCTAATCCTGATTTTATGATCATTATTTATTTTCATATTTGATTGAATGTGTGGATGATAATTTAATTTTTTGTTTTCACGGGGGTTGACCATGATAGATTAAATTTTTTTAGATCGAATGTGAGCCTATGGAATATAGATTTCGATGTAAAAATTTTATATTCTTTAAATTTTTTTTATCTAGTTTATTAAAAAAATAAAATAAAATAACAACGAAGAACAGCAGTAAGCAGCGGCGGCCTTGAAATCAAGAGTCATGAAGTGCTTTGATAAAGAAAGGATCATGCGTGGCTTTAATTCCTGATCACGGAATCCATGAGTTTTAATGCATTCGGTCCAAGTAATAATTCCAAACAGTGGCAGTGCAAATAATCCATGATAAAGATTTTAAGGAAGCAAACCGGCAAAAGGTAATTAAAAGCCTAATTCGGTCCAGTGAATGCCCGGCAACCAATTGGAAAGCCACGTGTAATAATCAAGGGATGTATATTGAATGGGATGAAGGCTTCAGTGCAACAAATCCATAACACGAAGAAGCAAAGCGGCGGCAACAACGCTAGGCGCTGCGCGCAAGCGGGGGCTTGGCAACGCGTGCAGCAGTGCAGTTCAGCCGTATGCAGCGCCGGTGGTCCGGCAGTGGTGGCCGGTGTTCTGGCTGTTTTGGCTCGTGATTTCTGATATATTCAAGGCTCGAAAGTGATATATATGTATCACACTGCAAATCAGAGAATTCTGATGCAATTTAGATACCGATAAGCAGCTAATTCAAGAAAAGAATTATTACAGCTTATCTTTTAAAATATGAGACTGCAACTATTTAGAGTTTTAATTCGATCATAAAATCGGGTTATATTTATTATATTTTGTATTTAATTTTTTTTATATTAACTGCGTGGATGATGTATATATTTTTTATATTTTTCTGTTAATTTAATTATTTTAAAAATTCGGTTTTAATTAAAATATTTTGTAATAAAAAATAAAATTAAGTTTTTTTAATTAATTAATTTTAATT